>NW_020769429.1:258834-292900 GCF_900518735.1 Pseudonaja textilis
ACTACAATGACATGGGAAAATACCCGAACAAAGCTGAATGCCATACACACACACACACACACACACACACACACACACACATACAAACATACATATAAAAATGTAACCACAACACACCCATCTCTCGTCTTAAGTGCTTTGCAAGTGTGTCTTTGTGCTGGGGGCTGTGGGGAGGCAGAGTCGGCTTTTGCCACCAGCCAGGCAACCATTTTGTGAGTGGGCACAGCATGGCGGCCAGGAGACCCAGAATTTTTGCATAGCGGCTTCCCAGTGCCCAAAGACCCAGCCTGACAGCATTAATCAGTTTTATTTCCCATTAGAAATAACTTTGGTCTTGGTGGCAAAGAGTGAGGATCCCTTAGTAGCATTTGCTGAAGGTTGAACCCATGTGCCAGCCTAGGAAAGAAATAAATGCATTGTGCCAAGGTCGAATGCAGGGAGACTGTTGTGAATTGAACAGGAATGACACCTCTGATCAGATCCCAGGGTTTCGTAGCAATGTCTTGGCTGTTGTACTCCCGTAACATCTGGGCTGCTGTCGGTGACACAGCCAGTTGGATCACAGACTGTGATTAAAACAAACTCTGGTTTAGGACAATCTGCAACACCAATCTCCCCCAAAAGTTTTAATTGCAAGCATAGGAGTAGCTTTCTGGATTGTGTCTGTTGAGACACAATATTTTTCCAGTAACCATTTAGCTTCACTGGATAAACCCTGGCTTAGGTATATTTATGTAAGCCGCCTTGAGTCGCCATGTGCGAATAGGGGACAATATAAATTTTCTAAAATAAATACAGGGAAATTTCTATCCATGTTCTCTTTGGCACAGTTTTATACACCTCTTGTCTATTCACTTTAAGAACTAAACATTCAGGGAAAGCTCCCCAGGCACTGAGTTAATTCCTAATTTCATTGCCATCATCTATATGTTTGTACTGATTTCTACAGAGTTTTGATATCTCTTTCAACTCCTCTTTTATCAGTCCCATCATTTTTATATTTCCTTTTTATTATTTTTGTTTAGTCCCCAGGGATTTCACTGTTTGACATTTTCTCTGAGTTAGCCTATTTGCCCATAATATAAACTGGATAAATGCTGAGGCCGTTTTTGATCAGTTCAACAGATTGTAGTTGCCTCCTAGGAGCAAAATCAAAGATTTCCTTTCCTCTTTTTATTTGTGTGCGGCTGTGGTTGTGAAAGATTAATCAGGCATAATTACTATGCTACAAGGTTATAAAATTTCTCGATAAACAGGTATTAATTGGAACTGTAGTAATTAAAAGAAGCACGGCCTAAAGATCTCACATTTGATAGGAAAAACTTAGTGCAATTCTTTGGTGCTACTTAATTACTGTTATTTACATGTTTTTATTTTAATATAACTTCCTCCAGAATAAACCCAGAGAAGCAGAAGAAAATTAAAATTATCTAATTGATAAAAGAAACTCCCATAAATGATTGTTTTAATTTAGTCTTGCTACTTCCGATAAAATAATGCAAAGTTCATGTTAAGAGAAAATCTAAAGCAAATACTCTTATCCTGAAAATACTCAGGAAATATTTGTGCTTCTATAGCTGCTTTATCCACATTTTTTTTTATATTTTAACTAGAATGGAAGAATGGTTTGCCTGACACACAGTACATTTTCCAGCCTTCACGTTACCTGAGAGGATGTTTCTCATGGATACTTCTCCTTTGGTGGCCCTTCCGAGAAAATGGGAGCCCTTTCCTCAGTCAAGGAATTGCAGGTATCCGGCCTGTTTCTCAGAATCTGAAGAAGATCTGGCTAGAACAGCTGTCAATGCCAAAGTCCAGATGATCATAAGCAATCTTCAAAGTGAAGAAGTTGCCCTGGGTGCCAGCAGCAAATATGGCTGCATCGTACAGAAGAAACAGAAGGCAGCAAAGGATAGAGGAGACAAATTTAGGAGGAATGACCAGCTGCTACAGGAACATATTAACTATACCCTTCATAGCTATCCCACCGACTCTGATGGAATGGATATGGAAGAGAGCACAGAATTTGGACCTCTCGCCTTGAATTCTGATAGCGATGATTCTGTTGATAGAGATATAGAGGAAGCCATTCAAGAGTATCTGCGAAACAAGGGCCAGAACCTTCCCCCACTACCAAATAGCACCAAGAGTTTGCCTGGTAAGGATGAAGGTCATCCAGTCCAACAGAAATTTCCTTCACACGATGCCACTTGTCATTTATTTCCTGCTGGTTATGGTCCAGTCAGCTTGGCCCAGCCGTATGTCGTTCCTGGTCGTGTCGAAGATAATGTTGTCCAGTGGGCTTCCTCCCCTTGTAGCGTGAGCAGTGACGACTCTTTCGAACAGAGCATAAAGGCCGAGATTGAACAATTCTTAAAGAAAAAAAAACAGCAAGCAAGCAAGAAGATCCCGAGGAGGAATAAGCCATTTCACCAGAAAGAAGAGCTTGAAGAGAAGTTAGCCCTCGGTCAGAAAGGCAGCATCAACAGAGGGAATCAAAGTACTTTAAGGCAAAAAGGTAAGGCGTACTTCTCGAAACGGCATCCTGGACTACAAAACATCAGCACGGCTACATGCCTGAAGTCGAAAACCAGTGAGGAGCCGGCAGTATGCAAAACAGAAAGGCAAACAGGCTTTTCACCTCCAACAGTTCGTGATTCCTCCTTTCTGGAAGAAAACAAAAAAAATAGGAAAAGGCCGATACTTTGCAACGCCGGGGGAGAGGAAAGAGTCAAATGTACAGATTTATCTGATTCGAGCAGTGACGACGGGATCGAAGAGGCTATTCAGCGTTATCAGCTGGAGAAGATGAAGAAAGCTGCAGAGTCCAGAGCAGGCTGCGTTTCTTTGCAGAAGGAAGGGTTCAGCCCCAGCAAGACAGAGAATATGCCTCCAAGTGCCTTGCCAGAAATCCCTCCGAAAGCTCAGCGCTGCAAGAGGAAGGATGCCAGCACAAAGGCAGCGGTGGCAAACAGGCCCGGCAGGCCTTGTAACCATCCCGGGAAAAGCAGAAGGTATCCTCCTCCAGAAAAGAGTTTTGCCAAATGCGCGGTCACCTTCCAGGCCTCGTGTCGGGCAGACACGGCTGCCGAATTGATGTGTGCAGAAGCCATACTGGATATCTCCAAAACTATTTTGCCTCTCCCAACAGTAAGTGATCATAAACTATTCTCAACGAGCCCTTCCTTTTCTTCACAGAGTGTGCTCCCTTCCCAGTATGAAAGCGACAGCAATATTGTGGACAGCGACGATAGCATTGAGCAGGAGATAAGAGCTTTCTTGGCTGTCAAAGCGAGGACCAAGCATTTGATAGCGAAATCCACTTTCCAAGTGCCTCTGTCATTGGGGCAGTCCAGGGAGCGGACTCCAAGTTCCAAGAGAACGTTCCCCAAATGCCTAAAACTGCCACTGACTCACAAAAAGACCCTTAAGAGGAAACGTGAAATAGTCCCACAGAATGAAGATGCGCAGTTGATCTCAGAGGTGGACTATTTAGATAAGAATCTTCCAATATCCTCTGTGACCCAACTGAAAAATGAAAGAACTGGAAAAATGGTTCCATATCCAAAAGGCACTCGAGCCTCTGTTGATTCCATCAGCGCCCCATGCTCTCACACGCCTCATGATTCTGGAAGTCTGTTAGAAAGTATAACACGGGATCTGCAGAAACACGGGGCAGATGATAAAAGCAGCTCATTTGATAGCGATGAGGATTTGGATACGGCGATCAAAGATCTCCTAAGCTCCAAACGGAAACTAAAGAAAAAATCCAAAGACCAAAGAACTCACTGCAAAAAGAAAGACCCGTTTGATGATGCTGAGATGCGTGTTTTTTATAAGAACGAGAGAGACAGCCAGTCCCAAGCTCCCGCCTTGTTAAAAAAGTGTCTTGTAGGGCCCAGGAGAGACATCAGAGAGGGGAATGTAAAGAAAGGGCCTTTGAGAAAACCGAAAAGTACCGCAGAGTTTGAACCTGAATGTAAAAAGGAATATCAGACCAAACCAGTTTCTGGAACGGAAATCCAACAGGCCACCAAGGCCGGCCCATGTCTGTGGGCTGTGACATCCTTGATGGATGATAGCAGTTCCATAGACAGTGATGACAGCATTGAAGAAGAAATCCAAAAGTTCTTGGCTGAAAAGGCGAAAGCCTCTACCAGGACAGCGGGGTTACCAGACGCCACTGGAGTTTCTGGGACTCTGGGGGCTGATAAGCCCCAGGGGAGTCGGTTGAAAGCAGAGTGGCAACTACTCGGGCAAGGAAGCCCTGCCTCAGAGGAAGAGGGGCAGGTGGCGGGCAGGTTGGCCCCACCAGGCTCTGAGGGGAGCAGCCGCCGGAGATGCTCAGGAGAGCGCGAAGGAAACGCCTCTCACCCCAGCGAACAAGCCAGATCGTTCATGGGAGACGCAGGCAGCCAGGCTCCAGTGGAAAACCCACCGGGTGCGGACCCAAAGGAGACGGAACTGCCTGTAAGAAGAGCTGCAGTCCAAAGAATGGACATTTGGCAGGGCAGGCTAGATCAAAGGAGCCTCTCATCCGGGAAGGGCAAAGCTGAGGAGCGTTGCAAATGGCAACATTATTTTAAGGCTGCACCCTCTTTCAAAAGGTGGTGCTCGCCGGAATTCGAAATGTCCGGCACATTTCTACCAGGTCTCAAAGGTGGTGAGAATAAGAAGAAACCTGAGCTTTTAGGCAAAAGTCCCCAGGACATCAGCCTTCCTTTGCTCCACAAGTATGGAGGGGCCTTGGCAGATAATTGGTTTGGGGAGGGGTCTCTGCCCAAAGAGATTGTGAGCCCCAGGACTGAGGCAGGGGTAAGAGAAGCAGACCAGGGTCCCGGGTTCCAGGCAGGAGGTTTGCATTTCTGCAGGCAGGAAAGGGAGGGCAACACCCAAGAGACCACCCTAACCCCCGAAGTGGTGAACCTGGTCAAACACAATCGCGTGGAAGGCAACGAAAGAGATGCCAGCCAAAGCCTTCCTTTGCAAAGGCCTGGTATAGAAGAGACCACGATTAGCCCAGGGGTAACAAGTGTTGAAGTCCCTGTTAGGAGAGGGAAATCCCTGGAGCACAGCCCCGGTTGGGCAGAGTGTGAGGGTCCCGAAGGCCCTTGTGATTTATCCCTGAAAGGAAAGGGGGTCAGCCAAGGTAGGACAGCCCAGAAGCTTCTAGGAGGAGGTTCTGCACAGTTGGGCCAGTGGGGGGATGTACCCCCTGTCTCCTGAAAACAAAGGATTCCAGTTCTTAACTTCTTTGTTTTACAGGGTTGGCATTCTAAAAGGCAACTAAATTGAAAACTACGTTTCTAGCTTAACGCTTCTCGCCCAAAACTGAATATCCGTGTTGGAAGATAAAATATACAAAGAGTGATCCAGGTTCCTACTGCATTAAGAGCTCAGATCGTCCCTTTGTGATGAGCAATGTAGGCCTATGAAAGTAAATACCTCTTGTCACCAGAGATTCATCTGTGTTAGAGAACACGGTCAGGACGGCAAAGCAACCAAAGTGATATTTTAGAGAACCTGAAACTGAAAGGGGAGGCAGTGATGATAGAGGTACTATCCATGATGCCCACACTTAAAAAAAAAACCTCCCCAATTACAATCTACCTATCCAGCTTTTATTTTGCCTTTTGATAAGGATGCTTTCTTTAAAAAAATAAATACAAAAAGGGCAATACTGGAAGGAAATCTTTATATGACAATTTATACAGCATGCTTAACTGGTTACTGTGGATTTTCATAGCAGATGAATGTGTTTCCCTGTGTTTTCGGGCCATTTTTGTAGTAAGCCTTCCAGGTCTCTTCCCTGCAGCCTTCCTGGCCCCAGCTTGCAAGATTTGGAGAGACAAGAATATTATGGGAGCCAGTTGAACAAAAGACCCTCGGGTGGGATAGAAAAGGAATGGCAGAATTCCTCTCTTACCCTCTTAAAGCAGTTATCAGCAGCGGAGAAGATGTTACAAAAGAGGCAGAACAGTTAATACGAATGGGCCACTTGTAAAAACAAGTTTTTTTAAAAAAAATGTGTTTTTATAACTGAAAGTCATACAGATTTTTTTAAAAGAATCACATAGAAGCTCCTTTTCTGTTCTGGAAACTTCCTTCAGTTCAAAATAACCAGCATCCTCGATAATGCCAAAGGAAAGGGATAATGCCAAGATTGGAAGCCCCCTTTTTCTTTCAGATTCTCTTAAAAAAAAACCACACACCTTTCAGGTTATTTCTTAGCTTGATCACTGAAAGGTAACTGGAGCTAAAAGAGCAGCCTTAATTCCAAACTGAAATTTAACCCGATTTTTTTTCCTAGTCGCACTGTTTTTCCTGTCCATGCTCCTTTAATAAGATTGAAGTCCTGTGTTCTGTCCAGTTAATCCGTTTCTTCTTTGGGTAAACCCTACTGAACATTCCTTTCACTGTCATTCTTGGGGATGAGGGGGGTGGTGGTCTTCGTTGGAGCCTTCTGTGTTCACTTCCTGTTGAATTTCAATACTTTGTAGCTTGTAGTTTCAATGCCCTTTGATTGAACATGCACTTTTTAAATTAAGAAACCTTGTTTTGTATATAAGAAATGGTGTACATTCATACATTTATAAGATTTAATAAATTGAGTTCAGATCATGGACCTCGATGCAAACCCTGTTTTTACTTCTCTGTCGTATATTTTGAAGAGGGATCCCAGGCTTATTTTTTTCGACGGTCTATGTTCCAAAGAAGATTCAGGAATTCTATTTTTCCAGGCTGTGGCTGGATGACCACTGAATTTGAATTCTGTGCTAAGTTGCTGGTTGGGTCCTTTCCACTTTAGAGTTCTATGTACATTTTTGTTTCGTGTGTTCTGGTGCACTTGGCACATTAGCCAACCCTGCAGTCCTCATAGGCTCTTCTCTCCTTTAGGGAATCTGGACAGGATTCCAAAGAAGGAAAGAATCTTCCCAAAACGTGGTTTTCGCGTAAGGACTCTCTTGGAAAGACATTCGCATAAGGACTCTCTTGGAAAGACATGGGTGAAATTCTCTTGGGTCCAAACACAGAGAGGAAAATAGTAATTTTTATGGGAATTGAAGATTGATTCTGTAAGAATGTATCTTGGCATTAAACTAGCACCCTGTCGAAAGAGTTCAGTCTTTACAGTTTTGCTAACTGTCATTCGTTTAACAAATCTACATTGCCTCAATTCAGGGTTGGCAAGGCCGCAACAGCCGAGTCACCAAAAAGTGGAGATAGGACGTTTTTGCCGTGTTCTTGAAGCTACAGCTCTTTCACCGGCATTGCCTGTAACAACCTTTTATCAAAGCTGCCGCACTATGCGGGAGCTTGCGTAACAACCATTTGTGGAATACACCCGCTATTGGGGCTTCTTTGCCACTTTGCTTCCACAGCCTTGACGTGGAACGCTGACACTTCTCTTAATTTTGGTGGTTAAAGGGTTCACACATACACGCGTGGTTATTTCTACCCTTATTTTTCACTTAAGAGAAACCGATGCTTAGGCAAGGTTGGTGACACGGCCCCAGGTTGGACATTAGGCAGATAAATGGATATTAAAGCCATTGCGCGCATGAAAATGCTGTGTTTAAGAGCTCTTAGTGCAGATCTGCACCGCCCTGTCTTGTTGAGCTTGACCAGTGTGGAGTTTTAACTCCTTTTCAAATATGCCTTTTCGTAGAATATAGAGACCCAGAGCTGGAAGAGACCCGGGAGGTGATCTAGTCCAATCTCCTGGTCTAGTCTTAACCATCCCTCTCTGCTATTCTGGTCAGATGGTTGTCCAATCTCGTCTTGGAAAACCTCCAGCCATGGAGAATCCACAGGAGACAAGCTGTCACCCCTAGAAGGACCAAGGGTGACATGATTGAAGTATTCCAGTATTTGCGGGGCTGCCACAATGAAGCGGGAAGTAAGCTTAGATTTCCAAAGCGCCAGAAGGCAAGACAAGAAATGATGGAAACGAATCAAGGAGAGAAGAAACAACCTGGAATTAAGGAGAAATATCTTAACAGGAGAGTTAACTCGTGGAACAGCTGGCCTTCAGAAGTGGCGGGTGCTCCTCATGTGCTAACCTCCTGGCTCCAGAAGAACACGCATCTGAGTCCTGGGGTACTAACAGGTTGCCACAAGGTGTTCCTAAGTGTTGCGAGTGTCCTCACACCCCCGTCATTCCAGAGCCACCAAAGGCTCCCCAGACAGCTCCCGCCCACCATTAGAGCAGCCGCATCTTTTCCTGGGGGGGTTTAACCAATTGCAAGCAGGGGCCACCTACAAGTCCCAGCATACCTATTCGGCTTCATGTATGAAGCGCTGCACATCCCATAATCAATGTACTGAATTATCAGATCCAGATTTGCCCCCCAACTCACTTCTCTTTGGATCGTAGGCCCCGGAGCATCATTCAAAGAGCAAGACGGCCAAAGCAGCCGCCACAAAATTAGGAAACTGCCTTGAGCATCGTTAGGGCTCTGGTTGATTCATCTCAACGACTGGCAGAGCCTCCGGGGAAATTTTCAGAACTGTTCCTACGGCGTCCTTGGTGCTCTCCGAGCCTGGTGGTTTTCTTAAAGGCATCTCATTACCAAACTAGGTAACGTCATCAATGCTAGGCGGACAATGAAATGCCTGCAAGAAAACCCCCAAGTCCAGGGGGTATCAAGGACCCCACGGTTGAACCGCGAGCTCCGAAGATTGTTTTTTTCTTCTATCAGTCGCTGTGGCTGCTGTGGGACAGATGTGGTATCTTTGGCAAAGTAGATCTTGCCCTAATTTTGAAACCAGGCACACAGACATGGCCATTCCAAAATATTTTTTTATGGCACGCAAATGCTCTTTAACATGTTCATCGTATTAAGAAAGGCTGTTTTTTGCAAGATGCAAGCTAGGATCCCTTCAGAGTGTTCTGTGGTCTCTGGTGCAAGTCACCTTTGTAAAAATAAAAAAAAAAATCCAAGGAAAGTAGGGTGGGGGTGTGTGCATTACAAACATTTCGAGGAATCATTTTTTTGATCTGGCTGTTGGAACGGTAAAAAGCTAAAGGAGAGCTTGGAAGCCTTCCGGCGCCCGTTACTCCGAAAGGGAGGGTCCTTTAGTTCGATAACTCGGGTGGAAGTTGAGGGTGTCCAGGAAAGTGATGAAGTTGTCAGGACCAGTCACGTAGCTTTTTTCCATGGCGGTGTTGATGCCATAGTTCCTGTACATGCCGAAGGTGATGAGACGGTCAGAGAAGGCGTGTGGACTGACATGGAAACTGGTCTGCGAGAAGTCAAAAACACGAGGGAAACCTTTACTCCTCCTCAGAAAAATAGGCCTTCCAAAATCATCCGGAGCATTATAACAATCCTGTCGGCCTCATGGTAGATGCCAGAATTCCCAAAGGGTCAACTGGAGCAGCCAGCCAGGTATTAAGACCTTGTGTTCATAGGCTGATTAGTCCCCAGTTTGGGAGGGTTGAGCCTAACTTGAAAGAATCCGGATGGGGGTAAGTGGGAGGTTAGCTAGATTGGGAGATCAGGATGTAAATCTCCAACCCCAGGAGCCCCCTTGTTCTGACCCACCTCCCCAAACACGACAAACCCTCTGACGTAAACTCAAAAAATTCCTTTATTAAGGAGTATCGGCAGCCCCAGCACAAAGTTTCTCTCGCAGGCTAACAAGTTTGTCCAGCCAGAAGATGAATAGTCGTCGGCCACCCCTATTCATCTCTGACCTGCCTTTTATCCCCAGAGCTGACGGGCGGCTTTGCTAGCAGCGGTGGCTCTTCCATCCCAAGGACCGGCCCATAGATTTCCACTGCTCTCCTCTCCTCTGCCTTCTGCGCATCTGCACTTCAGGCACTGGACCCAACTGTTCCTCCACTTCCGCATCAGCCACCTCCAGACCTGGGGGCTGTTGACTCTCCATCTGAGGGCTGACAGACAGCCCAGGCTCTGCCTTTGTCTCTGTCTCTGCCAGCTCCATTCCCCCTTTCCCCTTGGAGCTCTCAGGTTGCCCTAATGCTGACCATGACTCCCACACCTCCTCTTCTGATTCAGCTGCTGGAGGGGCCAGCGGCTGACAGACCACAACACCCCTGGAGGACTTTGGCTGGCTACTGCCCCTCAGCCCAGTGTGTTTTACTGGAGATGAATTGGAGACCTCTGAGAAAGAGGACGGACCCCCTTGCAGAGGCTTAGAAACGGATGTCAAGACTGAACAAGGGATGGTAGTCCACTCAGCCTAGCCAACATCGTGTCAGAATTAATTCAAGGGCCACCAAGTTCCTCCTCAGTATTGAAGAACAAAGAACATTAAATTAAGCTGAAAGAAGACTAGGGAATTTGAGGTGTACCTGCAACTGTAGGAACCTGCTTGCATTCACATCCCATGCCAATGCTAAGCAGTGGTGGGAATCAAATTTTTTTACTACCAGTTTGGGGGCGTGGCTTGGTAGGTGTGGTGTGGCTTGGTGGGTGTAGCAGGAGAAGGACAGTGTAAAATCCCCCTTCCCTCCCCACCCCACTATCCCCCTTTCCAGCTCCGTTCACCTGTACAGGGAACCAAAGAAGACCCAGCTGGGATCCCAGATCAGCTGGGATTCAGGAGGCAGAGAATAGATGGTGGCAGGGCCAGTCAGAGGTGGGATTTTCCGGTTCCCTGGACTACTCAAAATTTCCACGACCTCAGAACCTGCTGAATACCACCTCTGAGGCTAAGCAAATGCATTAAAAGCCGGTTTATTTCCTCGCTGAACCAATCAGCAGCCAGCCCCCATAATAATTCAGATCTCAATACTGACCGGCATCTCGTGCACTGTTGGTGCCTTTGCTCCATAGTCCATGTTGGTCGTCCTGAACAATGGATTGCGCTCTTTCACTCTGAAATGACAACAACCACCTCAGCCAGTAGGATTCTTTCTTAATACTTTACTAATTTTAAAGGAGTAACATTGAGTATCTAGAACTAATGAGAAATTTCCTGATAGGGAGAACAATTAATCTGTGGAATGACTTGCCTCTAGAAGTTGTAGGTGCCCCAACACTGGAGATTTTTCAGAAGAGATTGGTCAACTATTTGTCTGGGATGGTATAAGGTCTCCTTCCTCGGGGTTAGACTAGAAGGCCTCTGAGGTCCCTTCCAGCCCCATGATTCTATTTCTAAATGATTTCAGGTGGTTAAGCATTCAGCATCTCCTCTCCTCCCTTCTCTGCTTTAAAGAAGAGATTGGCCTGTCATCTGTCAAAAATGGTGTAGTAGGGTCTCCTGCTTAGGTAGGATCGGACTAGATGACCTACAAGGCCCCTTCCAACACTGTTATTCTGCTCTTTTTTATTTTAGAAACAAATCACTGCCCACTTTCCTTTTTTCTTCTTCAGAATAAGTCTTTTTTCCCCTCAAAGGAACCAGTTTCACCATCAAGGATTGGGTTCATACATACTTTAATCCTTCAACAGGCAGACCATGTTAGCCTTGTCTGAACCTGTAAGCACTTTGCAAGCCAGTTCCTATATACACCTTGCCCCTCAAACCACTCCTCCTAAACAGAAAAGGTCCAGATTGATTGGTTTTAAAGTTATATTTACTTTTCAAAAATATTTCATAATATTGTTTGGCTGGATTGTAAGTTGCCCGGAGCTGCATAACAGCAAGAGGGGTGGGATATACATTTAATTAATAAATAAATACAATCAATAAACTTTCCCGGCCTCATCCACTGCAGGAAGACTGGGGGGGGGGGGGGCTCCTGTCAACTAGGGTTTGCTAACCTGTACAGGTGTTTTTACTAACCGCAGTGGCTAGGTTTCCAAATCACAGCCAACCCCCAACCAACCCCCCCCGCCAGGACTCTGCCCGTTGGCCCATCAGGTTGGCAGCTTTGTTCCCGTCTGGGCTGAACTGGACCAAGAAGCCCCTTCTGCCACCAAGATGGGTCTCAGACCCTTCTCTGACCTTGCCACTTCCACCTGCTTCTCTAATCTGGCACCCCAATGGGCTCCACTCACCTGTAACCCCGAAACCATCCCGGATGGTTGAACCGGGCAGGTAAGTCTTGGCTCACCCGGTATTGATCGCTGGTTCTCTGGGCTGCGCAACTTTCCTCCGCGCTTCGTAAAGCGGCAGTGGCAGCTTCAGGATCGGGCTCCTCGGCCATAGGAACTGCTGGTCGGGCGGGGGTCGCTCAGAGCAAAGCCCCTCTGTCCGAGGGAAGAGAAGAGCCCAGTGGAGGACCAACCCAGGACCCACGCCTTGCTTTGGCGTGGAAACGAAGCCCATGTTGCTAGGAAACCAAGCCCAGGTTGCTAGGAAACCAAGCCCTGGTTGCTAGGAAGCTGCTCTGGGCATCAGATGCGTTTTAAAGGAACAGCAACTTGCACTCGATGGGGGGATGGGGAGCGCAGCAGATCAAATCCCCCTTTCTTCCGACTTGACAAAGGATGCTGAAACCCACCTATCCACCCACGGTTTGATGAGCAGGAATGAATCCATCACAGGAGACCTAAAAGTGAGAAGAATAGTAGAAAAGAAGAAAAGAGAAGAGAAAGAAGAAGAGAAGAGAGAATAAGAGAAGAGAAAGAAGAGAAGAGAGAAAATAGAAGAGAAATAGAAGAAAATTTGGAAGAGAAGATAGAGTAGAGTAGAATGGAATGGAATGAAATAGAATAGAATAGAATAGAATAGAATAGAATAGAATAGAATAGAATAGAATAGAATAGAATAGAATTTTTTTATTGGTCAAGCACATACACTAGGAATTTGTCTCCGGTGCATAAGCTCTCAGTGTACATAAAACAATAGTGATAGTTTATTATCATAGTCATTGTAAAATGCATTCATCATAAAACATTAGATACATTTAGTCATGGATACTAAATAAGCAATTGACATAAATCATACTAGGATGCTAAGGAAACAATATAAATCGTAAGATACGAGCAACAAGGTTTTAGTCGTAAGAAGATAAGGAGAAGATGAGAATAATGATGGTAATACTGCCTTTCTAGAGAGTTTGACATGGTTGTGGGAATTAGTTATTTAGCAGAGTGATGGCATGGGGGGAAAACTGTCCTTTTGTCTCAGCAAAATTGAGCTGTTTTCCCCAGGAATTCCAGGACAGCCTAGTTTCCAGGACTGGGTCCTTTTCTTTGCACAACCCAAAGCCCAGAAGTCTTACCCCCAACCCCAAGACTTCCCAAAGCTCTTGGTGCTCTCTGAACTTATTTTCTTGCAGACATTTCATTAACCAAACTGTGTAACATCATCAGGGTTGCAGCACTGATGATGTTCCCTAGTTGGGTCGTAACAGATTAATAGAGTTGGAAGTCACCTTCTCAGTCATCTAGTCCAGGGGTCTCCATCCTTGGCAACTTTAAGACTTCTGGACTTCAGCTCCCAGAGTTGCAAAGCTGGCTGAGGAACTCTGGGAGTTGAAGTCCACAAGTCTTAAAGTTGCCAAGGTTGGAGGTCCTTGATCTAGTCCAATCCCCCACCCCCACCCGCCCCATGAAAGGTCATGAAAGACATGCAAGAAAACAACTAAGCTAAGAAGGCCCCACAGTTCAACCCCAAGCTACAACTATTTTATCAGTATTTCCCAAAGTGGCTTGCAAATTGTAATTTTCAACAGGGCCAACCATGAATGGAATAACTGCACGAACTCTAGTACACTATATATACAGTAATTCCATTTAAATCGGTCAGATTTAGTTCTCCTTGCTCTATCTCATTCTGTGGCTTTGCTTCTCCTGTTGCCTGGAATTTTAGGCTTCACGATTAGCATTTTAAAAGGCGATTTTTAATGCACCTTTTCTTGAACCTGAAGCGTGCCTGAAAACCCCAAGACCCCAAACTGGGCAGAATCTCTCTCCATTTGGTGTTGGGGAACCCCTCTAAGTTTGCAATCTGGAACAAAAAAAAAAAGATGCAGCCCATTCCTTAGTCGAGGCCTTTTTTAAAAAGAAATATTTCGCTTTTCCAAGTTAGCAGCAGGTAAGGGTGAGAGGGGGGAGGGGGCAAGAGGGCGACAGCCCCCACCCCCAGAGGCAGCCTGCCCAAAGCACACCTCGACAAAAGCAATGGGGCACCCCCAGCCCTGCCTCGCTCCCCCACTCCAAGTGCCAACCGAGGGGTACGACACTTCGGCCGTCCGGGACTCGAACCCGCGACGTTGCCTAGCGACGCCTGGGCGAGACCAGCGGACGTCGGCCATGGCCGCGTGGGCGGAGCCATGAGGCGGGCGGAGCCACTCCGCCTCGTTCCCCCCCCCCTCGGATCCTGGCGTGCGCGCGAAGGAGAGGGAACTGCGCCTGCGCCCCAGCCCAACATGGCGGCCTCCAGGCTTCTCTGGCGGACAGGTGGAGGGGGAACCGCACTCGGCGGGGATGGTGGCGGGGTCGCGCTGGGACGGGGCTCTGGGCCCTTGGCCCGGAGAGGGAGACGGGGCTTCGGCGCCGAGCGGGGTGGGGGTCCGCAAGCCGGGCGAGTCGCGGGTCTCTGGCGCTGGCTTTCCTGGCGCATACAGGCAGTCCTCAACATACGATCCCAACGGAGCCCCAAATTTCTGTTGCTGAATGAGGCATTAAGTGAGCTTCGCCCCGTTTTGCGACCTTTCTTGCCACGGTTGTGAAGTGAATTCCCCCCCCCCATTGACTTGGCTTGCCAGAAGGTCGCAAAAGGGGACTGCAACCGTCATAAGTACGTGACAGTTGCCAAGCCGCCGATCACGTGACTGTGGGGAGGCTACAAGGGTCGTAAGCGTGAAAAACGGTCACGAGTCACACTTTTCAGTGAGGTGGTGGTTTTGAACGGTCCCTAAACGGGCTGTTGTAAGTCGAGGGCTACCTCTACTTGCTCAGCCTGCCTGTCTCTTCCCCCCAGCCCACTTTAAGATGCTGGACTCCAATTCCCAGAATGCCCAGCTAGGGTGAAATCCAGCATTTTAAAGCAGGCAAAGAGGAGACATGGGGGCTGCAGAATGTCAGCTTCAGGAATCCCTACGGTTGTGGGGTTGAGAGACTGGTACACCCCACCCCCCATTCCTATGATTGACGTAAGACACATTGGGCTCGCCTGCTTCCTGGGAGCTCACCCCTTTCACCCCTCTCTCTTCCACATAGCAGCCCTTCTTCGGCCCAGCAGGTGTGGGACCGTCGTGAAATCTACATCCGGCCTCCTGAGGCATCACGGGACCCTCTCAGTTGCAGCAGCGAACCAGCCACAGGATGGTAAGTCCAGGTCTGGGGGCTCAAAACCATGAGGAAAGCAGCAGAGGAACCTGGAGCAAGGTGTGGGGGATGGAAACTGGAGTGCTTGCCCGTGGGGAAACTGAGGCCTGATTCTAGTGGGTGCGTCTCCTTGGAGCTGTTCTTGGTTTTTCTCTTGCAGATGTACATGTATGCATCCGAAGTAGACTGTGGTTTCTCTGTGTCATATATGTGGGTATATGCATATTTATGTATTTTGTCATGTTGATGTAGTTTATGTAGGTGGTGACCCTTTGAGAGCTGTATGCAACGAAATTCATTTTAATGTATGCCGATGAGTGGACATTCATAGTGACAATAAAGTTATTCCTATTCCCTATTCTATTCTATTCTGTTTTTCTCTTCTCTTCTCTTTTGTTATTCTATTCTATACTATTCTTATTCTATTCTATTATTATATATCTATTATTCCCATTCCCTATTCTCTTCTGTTATTCTCTTCTGTTATTTTATTCCTATTCCATTCTATTCGTGTTATATGATACAATACGGTACTGTTATTCTACTCCTATTCTAGATATCGAGGAGAAGCTTCTGCGGGAGCCATTGAAGCATGCAGACTTCTTCAATCTGCAGGAGCTCTTTTCTCTCCAGGAGCTCTTCGACGCTCGAGTCCACCTTGGCCACAAGAAGAGCAGCCGCCACAGGTCAGTTCTCCCAGGGCTGGCAAACCACGACAGAGCAAAATCCCTGGCTAGGCTCACACAGAGCCTCAGCCCGGATGGCCATGTTTTGGTTAGGCCCCCCAAAAATAAACCCAGGTTGCATGCAGATTTGGTACCTGCATTCCCACAACCATGGTTATCACCAACTGTGGCCTAGACTGGCATGTTGTTTGAATCCAGCCTTTGGGTCAGAGCTTTGGAGCTAAGCATGGCTCACACAGCTTTCCTGCCTTTCTAACTAGGATTGTTCTCAAATTTTCCTGAGATTCAGTTTGGGTCTTTCAGCATGTAACTTGATGGGTAGGTGTGTTTGACTTCCTTCCCACCCCACTCACTAAGATAAATTGTAGTTGGATATTTTGGGGGATGAGATGTTATCAGTTTCAGTCATAGCTGTGTGAATAGAGTGAATAGTGTTAATTCAGTGAAGCCCTATTTGGTTAACTGGGAATCTCTACATAGAAAATTATACAGCGCAAAACGATCTTGTTCAAGGGTGAGATTTGCACATTCCTGGGGAATGTGCTACTGTTTATATAGCTATACTGCTTCTAATCCGGGGTGGGATTCTACTGGTTCCGACTGGTTCAGGGTTGACTCCATCCTTCCGAGGTAGGTAAAAGGAGGACCCAGATTGTTGGGGACAAGAGGCAACTCTGTAAACGGCTTAGAGAGGACTGTGAAAGCACTGTGAAGCGGTATATAAGTCTAAGGGCTATTTCTATTGCTTTATCTGGCTTGGGGATGGCTTCAGACAGGCTGTTCGTTCCCTCTGCAGATACATGGTGCCGTATCTCTTCGGCTCCCGCCTGGAGCATGATATCATCGACCTGGAGCAGACGGCGCAGCACCTCCAACTGGCCCTCAATTTCACGGCCCACGTTGCCTTCCGCAAAGGCATCATCCTCTTTGTCAGCCGCCATCGCCAGACGTCCCACCGGGTGGAGACCGTGGCCAAGGAGTGCGGGGAGTACGCCCACACCCGCTACTGGCAGGGCGGCTTGCTGACCAACGCCCCCATCCAGTACAGCGCCGGCGTCCGCCTGCCGGACCTCCTGATCTTCCTCACCACTTTCAACAACGTCTTTGAGCCTCACCTAGCCATCCGGGACGCGGCCAAGATGAGCATCCCCACCGTGGCTGTGGTGGACACCAATAGCAACCCCTCCCTCATCACCTACCCCATCCCGGGGAATGACGACAGCCCCTCGGCCATCCACCTCTACCTCTCGCTCTTCAAAACCACCATCCTGAGGGCCAAGGAGAAGAGGAGACACCTGGAGGCGTTATTCCGGCTACAGAAGAAGTCTGCCAGGCCCAAAGAGGCCCCTCCGATGCCCAGTTCCTAGGGTGGAGGAGGAGAATGGGCATTCCAACTCCTCAAGCTAGGATTGAGAACACACTGGGGCTTGTCGTCTCTACATACTTGCTGGACTGAATGTGATAACCCGGGACATGGCACAAAGACAACACAGTCACATAAGAAAAACCCCTTTAATACCTCCAACTTTGTCCCCAATGTCCAGGTTACTTTCAGCTGGAGAAAAAAACTCTCCCAAGTCTTTAAGTGGAGGAAATTCAGTCCGAAAGCAAAGTACATATAAACTGTAAATAAAAGTCTACACAAACCATGCTGCAGTAATTAACTTGACAGGGTAGGATAAGGAATTGCAGACTTGAAAGGCCAGCAAAACACATAAAGTTGGGAAAACACCAGGAACTCAGATAAGCCTTGACAATAACAGATAACTGACGAGTTGCTTCTAACAAGTTGCTGTGCGCAACCTCCCTTCTCAAACCCTGTGTTCCCAACTGCAGCTAATGAAGGGAATCAGGGCCCTTTCCTCCCCTGAAAGCCACACAACTCACGTTGCTCCCTTCTCTGTTCCTCCCTGCGTACCCTAGGATGAAGAGGGGGTGGGCCTGGGTCTTCCTCTGAATTCCCTCTGCCTTGTTCTACCTCACACTCCCACTCCCTGTCAGCTGCTCAGCCTCTCCCTCGGAATCAGGTTCTGACAGGGGCCTGACACTGAACCTCCCATTTCTTAGCCTGTCTCTGCTACAAGGTTGGGAAAGCAGAGGTTTGCCGATCACAGCCTCTCTTCCCATTAACTCTTGGGGATGCTGGGGCCTGTAGTTCATCATTAGGAGGCCCAAAGGTTCCCCCACCCGCCTTCTGATCTAGGCGTTGCCTTTCCATTTCAGTCTTCTCTCTTTTGACTTGCTTGTTTTTTAAATTATAAATGTCACTGGACATCAAACTGAACCAGGTGCACGAGAATTGGCAACTTGAAGGAATAAATTGGACAGTATTTTGGTTTCGCTAGTTGATTGGTTTACATGTCACAGCTTGGTAGAAGACGCATCTTGGCGGTCAAAATGCCAATTCAGGAGTTATGATTAAATTATTATTAAATTATTCTCCAAAGCACCAGAGGGCAGGACAAGAAACAATGGATGGAAACTAACCAAGGAGAGAAGCAACCTGGAATCCAGGCAAAACTTTCTGATAGTGAGGACGGTTAACAGATGGAAAAGCTTTGCCTTTAGAAATTGTGGGTGCTCCATCACTGGAGGATTTTAAGAAAAGTCTAGATAGTCATTTATCTGCAATGATATAGAGTTTCTGCTTGACCAGGGGGCTGGACTAGAAGACCTCAAAGGTCCCTTCCAGCTCTTTTCAAGAATCATAATAGAGCTGAAAAGAGGGTGGAGTGGAGACCCTGGGGCTGCTTGCAACCATTGAGACCCATTACAACCCTTTGGCTTTGCTAATTCCCTGGAGGGCAAGTTTCACTTTAATTTGTTGGATGGAGCCATATTCCCTCCCCCCCAAAGTATATAATGCAGGTAGTCCTTGAATTATGACCTTAATAGAGCCTTCCTTCACCCTCAGGTTTTTTTTTTCCCCTTTCGTCGGAGTAGTTGTGCACATTAATTAAAAATTTAACTACAGGAGCAAACTTTTGACAGCATTGGGCAGAACATTCAAAGTGTTAGAAAACCCGGAGTATCCTGGAAATATCCTAGGCAGGTTTTGTTTTTCTAAGTGGCGTTGTTTTTGAATTGTAAATCAGTAATAAAATCTAATTTCTACAAAAGGTCCACATCTGACATCTCCATTAATTAAGTGTTTCTGAATTTCACTCTTCCCAGAATAAGCAATATAGTTTAAAAAAAAAAAAAAAGCTGGCGAAACAGGAGCCTTTTTTGTTCCTCGAGGCTTCCCGTCGATCCCGTGTGCGCGGGAGCTCCTTGGTGGCTCCGCCCACTTCCTCCCTCTATATAAGGCGAAGACCACGTGCGTTCGGCCATTTGTTGCTGGGTTCGGGAGGGCGTGCAGGCAAGGCCGCTGCTGGTACAACTCTTCGCTTTACTTTTAACGTGCTTCGCCGTTCGGAGAACGCTGGTGCCGGGATGGTGTAGGCAGGGTGTGGACTGCAACTACCATCGTCCCCAGCCGGCTGGGGAAGATGGGGCCCGCCACCTCCCCAAAAGGGAGCTAGAAATGGGTCTCGATCGCCTTCGGAGTAAGGAGGTAGAGGTAGAAGGGGCTTCATTGTCACTTTAAATGGGGAGGTGGGGGAAACGACTTCTGAAGCAGCCCCTCTGCTTCCTGCTCACCTCGTTTCCCTCCTGCTTTCTGCTTTACTTCTGTCAGAATTGGCGGCGACATCTTCGGAATAACGGAGTTGGAAGGGACCTTAGAGGTCGTCTAGCCCAACCCCGCTGCTCAAGCAGGAGAGACCGATACCATTCTGAACAAATGGCTATGCAGTCTCTTCTTCCAAGACCTCCGCGATGGAGCACCCACAACTTCCTCAAGCCAAGCTGTTCCACTGGGTTGGTTATTCTCATTTTTAGTTTAGTTTATTGTCATTGCACTTTGTACAAGGAAATTAAATACCGTCTTCAGTGTACATTATGACTATGAAAACAAACACTAACACCTCCTTCACATTCTATACATTGAATTGAAAACCCCTGATATTGCATTAATATTGCACAATGCAGTAGAATTCAACAGAGCTACAGCCCTGGGATAGAAGCTGTTTTTCAGCCTATCTGTCCTTGTTTTTATTATTATCCTGTACCGTCTGCCAGATGGTAATAGTTCAAAAAATGTCCCTAGGATGAGATGGATCCATGAGGATGTTTTGAACTTTCTTAAGGCTACAGGAGCTATAAAGCTCTTCCAAATGGAGGGCATTGGAAAATGTCTCCTTAGTTCTAATTTGAATTTCTCCTTGATAAGTTTGCCATCCATGGTTTCCTGTCTGGCCTTCAGGTGCAGTTAAGCTTCTCCAAGTGTTTGTGCCATGAAGCCTCACTTGGATTATAAACAGTTGTGGGTGTGAGTGGCTGGTTTGGACTCACTTTTTTTCTCTCATTCTGTTGCAGGATTGGAGCTAAGAAGCCTCCACTTGATCAGAGGTGAGTTGATTTTCTGGGAGATCCTTGCCCCTCATTCAGGGCTTGCACCTGCAATTGTTTCAGCTAACCAGCTTTTCAGAAGTAACCAGGTAGAAAAGAGGAAACAGCAGCAGGGCCTTGGCCAGAGGTCTCCAAACTTGGCAACTTTAAGACTTGTGGACTTCAACTCCTAGAATTCTCCAGCTGGCTGGAGGCATAGCTGGCTGGAGAATTCTGGGAATTGAAGTCCACAAGTCTTAAAAGTTGCCAAGTTTGGAGGCCTCTGGCCTTGACAGTGCCTTGTAAGACCAGCTCACAGGATATGGAGCTGGTGGGGCTTTATAGCAAAACAGAGATTTTTAAAGGAGCAGAGTGTCATAGCTACCTGCAAATGTGCAAAATGACTATAAGGGAGGCAGCTACAGGTGTCCTGTTCTCAAAGGTATTCCCCGGATTGGGGCTGCCCCTACAGGCGTTGCAGGCATGGCTTCTGTGCTGTGCTTGTGTCAGTAGGTGGCACAGAGAAGCAGGCTAGGTCTACGCTCAGTGCTTTGATGGGTGAGCACTCAGAATGATTACTAGCCTGACAAAACTGCAATTTTCTTTTCATCCTTTGAGGGGGTTCTAGTGGCTGATATTATTTAAGTCTGGATTCGATACTAGGAAAGGAGGAGGACTAAGTTTGTAAACTATCTGAGGGTGCTAAGTTCAGCTTTTTCTCAGATGAATGAGAACACTGCCATTTCTAGTACTTTACTGCTCTTAACTTTAGAAAATGCAGGTCAACCTTAAAAAGTATCAGGTTTTTGTTCATACACGATGTTAGGGATTTTCAAAAAACATGTTTTTGTTGAATCATTGGCACAGTGAAATTAACTAAGCCGCTTTGTTTATAGGGACATGATGCTGGCTCTTCAACACATGTTTAGAATGAGCTCTGAAAGGTAAGATTGTAAGTGTTCAAATGAATTTGGATGCTAACAACTGGACAGATTTTGCATTTTGCATTCTTTAAGACAGGGAAAGTTTGAATTAAGCACTTTCCCCCTTCCAAAATTATTTTTTTAATATCTTCATCTGTTGATTTGAAGTTTTTATTCTCTCTTGGTCACAAACATTTTCTGAGCATCGTAAGGGGGGTTAATGAAGTGGAAAATTATTGAATTTGAATATGGAAATTCAATTCCAATCGTTATTCTCTTTGGGTCTTGCTCAGTTCAGCAAGTCGAAAACTTGGGACTGTTCCGACCCATGCTGGCGAGGCAGGTATTAAAGTCCAACCTTGGAAACTTCTTAAGAACTCTGGATTTCAACTTCCAGAACTCATCAGCCAGCCATGCTGCCTGGAGAATTTTGGGAGTTTGGAAGTTCACAAGTCTTAAAAGTTATACATTTGCTGCCTATGTTCATATTTTATATATGCCTGTATTATAAATTTGCTGCCTCTATTTCTGTGTACTTCTCTGAAGAAAAGCCTCCAAACAGGTTTTTATTTTACATCTTTGCAGAGTAGTTTTATGGTTGCAAGGATTGGTCTTAAGTCTGCCACAAAAATTCTTCCATTTTATTAAGTCTGGAAGGAAGAAATATTTGATGAAAAGTTAACATTGTACACTTAGCTGAAGCATTTAATGTTTTAATTTATTCTTGCATCTCATTGCTCCTTTATTTTACCTTGCTTCATTGATGACTTAAGACATACTTATATGCAGTTCTGTTCAAGCCATGTACATTATGTAACATGACTGTACTTTTCTAGGTATTGGCCAAAATGAAGATGTTTTGTCCTGAACTTTACAAAGGAGCTGAGAGGCCATGATGTCCAACTCCCAACCAGGCAGATGGAGGTCAGCATTCCTTTGGGGCAGGGTTGATTTTATTGAAATGCAACATTTTTATTATAAATTATTATGAAATTTATTTGATGTTCCTTCTGTCCAGCAGCATCATGGACGCAAGCGGCGGGAATGAGATGAGACTTAGTTCTGAGAAGTTTCCAAGGAGTCTGGCCTCCATTCTTCCTTCAGGGACCTTCCTCTTCAGTTTCACTTCAGAGAGGCTCCAATTCAGCATCTCTTTGGGTCACTTGGGTTCTTTTCTCCAGCCTCCATATGCACTTTTGGAGAATCGTCACTTGGGAAATGTGATTTTGAGTGAGCCAGGTTCTGAGCCTCCTTGAGAGCACTGGCTTGGTTTGTAGAACACGCTCCTTTGTCAGCTGAGCTTAGTGGAGGATATTCAGGTAATCCTCGAGTTAAGAATGTAATAGAGCCTGCCAGTTACATTGGTAACACAAACATTTGTTTGAATCACGTTAAATGAATGTGATCACTCCCTGCTTTCCCGAATGCATTTGTTAATCGAATGTGCAGGTCATTAAATGCACATGAGGTATCTCAGAGTGGGGAAGAGATGTGGGGCCTCCAATGGGATGGGGGTACTGACTACGTAGCTTGTAACGTTCACTAAGGGGACGCCAGAGATTACGTATACAGAGCAGCATAGTTGTCTGAAGACAGAGGCGCCTCCAGGTGTATTGCAAATATTGAATCCTCCGGGTGCAGCTCTAAAAGCAGCCTGAAAGGGAAACAGTGGCTGATCCATCCCTTACTCATCCGGCTTGGGTTTATTGTCCTTCCTCAAATATAAATTCTGGAATTAAATCCATTGTTCTAGTGGCCAATGCAAAACGGAACGGAAATAGGATTATGAAGAAGTTGCAAATAAATGTTTTTTCCTCAAATCGGAATGGCCTCTTTGTTTACAATGACTCCTGCAAGTTTTGATTCTGCCCAGTGCTTCTCCTACCTGGGCTGCTTTCTAGGTCGGGGGAGGGCAATGGCAATGGTTTGCAATGGCTTCCATGAATGTGGCTGGCTCACACGATGCGGACTGCCCCCTGCTCCCCAGGATGGAAATACGGATGCTGGGTTTTTCTCTGCCCAGCACAGGTTGCCAGGGCCTGGACAGCTCAGTCCCCGAAAAGGGGGAGAGCAGGCACCTCCCCAAAACAGCTTGTCCCTCCTTTGCCCCTAAAATGCCTTTTGGCTGTAAGCAAGGAATTTTCCAAGAGTCTTGACAAGCTCATCCCCCAATAGTTGGTTTGTTTATTAGGTTTTTATCCCGCCTTTATTAATTTATAACTAATTCAAGCCAGCGAACATCCATACTACAGGCAGTCCTCAAAATGTACGACCGCAGCTGAACCTAAAATTTACGTTGCTAAGTGAAACAAGTGGGTTTCGCCCCCATTTTATGAACTACTTTGCTACCCGTTAAGTGAACCCACCTTGTCAAAAGGTGGCAAAAGAAACCTGGGACACTGCCGACCGTCATAAATGTAAACCAATGGCCAAGCACCTGAATTTTGGCCACATGACCATGGGAGTGCTGCAGTGGTCATTAAGCGTGGAAAAAGGGTCACAAGCCACTTTTCAGTGCAGCTGTAACTTTGGTCACTAAAGGAACCCTTGTAAATTGAGGACGACCTGTCCTGCGCTCTCTCCTCTTCCTATTTTGTCCACAACAGCCTGCATAATGTGCACCCTTGGGGGGGGGGGGGAGTGAGCTGAGCAGGTCTGAACACCTTATTTGAACAGCTGGCACCATTCCATGCGCAGTCAGGAGGAGTTTAAGCTCAGTCCTCATCGAAGGATTGGGGGGCATACCAAGGACAAGGAGGCGGTGGGATTCAGCTGGTTCTGACCAGTTCTGGAGAACTGGAAGCGGAAATTTTGAGTAGTTGGGAGAACCGGCAAATCCCACCTCTGACTGGCCCCACCGACCCCATCTCTGCCTCCTGAGTCTCGGGCTGGTCTCTCTTTGTTGCTCTGCACAGGAGAACGGAGCTGGAAAGCAGGTTAGTGGGGTGGGGAGGGAAGGGGGATTTTGCAGTCTCCTTCCCCTGCCATATCACACCCACCGAGCCATACCCACCAAATGGGTAGTAAAAATTTTTTTGAATCCCGCTGCTGGAGACAACCGAGGGTCAGGATACCCCAAATCTTGATCCTCCGCTGTACTCTTGGAAAGTTTGACACGGCTTGTCTGTTAACAAGGATTGTTAGCCCGTGGTTCCGTAGGAGCCACAGTTCTGAATCTCCTTTGGGCTGCATTCTTTCGTCTCCTGAGCTCCTTGCCTCGGTAACCCCAACCGTCCTTGTACTGCACCCCATCACGTGATCGCAATTCAGGCACTTGTCAACCGGCTTGTGTTTACGATGGTTACAACATCCCAGAGTCAGGCTGCTTAATGGGGTGGCAAAAAAAAAAAGCTATAAAATCAGGCACGGCTCATTCGACAAGGATTACCTCTATAGCTGGCTGGCTCGGCTCTCCTTCCAGGAAAGATAATCAGAGCGGTTATCTTTTTAAAATAAGACGTGAAGACCCGCTGAGGTTGAAAAGCCTGGGTCTGCAGTCAGCCTGGAGGCAAACCGAGCCTTTTTGTGTTCTGAGTGCAGATTCTTCCTTTTGAGCAAGCTAACTGCAGTGGCAGGCAAAAAAGCCAATGCAATCCTAAATTGATTAATGGGGATACTATCAAGATCAAGGGAGGTACTACTACCACTCTACAAAGCCTTAGTAAGGCCACATCTAGAGTACTGCATCCAGTTTTGGTCACCACACTATAAAAAAGAGGTTGAGACTACAAAAAATGCAGAGAAGAGCAACCAGGATGATGAGGGGACTGGAGGCTCAAACATACAATGAACAGTTGCAGGAACTGGGCCTGGCTGGTCTAGGGAAGAGAAGGACCAGGGGAGACAGGAGAGCAGCCTTCCAATATTTGAGGGGCTGCCACAGAGAGGAGGAAGGGGGTCAAGCTGTTTTCCAAAGCACCTGAAGGTCAGACAAGGAATAATGGATGGAAACTGAACAAGGAGAGATTCAACCTGGAAATAAGGACACTGAACACTGAAGAGCAATCAACCCATGGAACAGAAGTTGCCTTCCAAATTTGTAGGAGCTTCATCCCTGGAAGCTTTCAAGAAGAGACTGGACTGTCGTCGGTCAGAAATGGTGTAGGGTCTCCTGCTTGGGCCAAAGGGTTGGACTAGATGACCTAGTTAATCTGTAAGCTCTGAAAGTGGCCTCTTGTCAACAATGGATACCATACACCGGGTTGTTCTATTTAGGGCCTGGTGAATGGACTGCTAATGAGCTGAAAGTGAGCCTGTCTCCCGAAGCTAAGGAATCTTTAATTTTTCAGCTCACGGCAAGAAATGATGCTCAGTCAGAAAAAATTCTGCCTTTGGCTTCATCACACAATACACGTAACCTGATTGTTGGATTCAGCCTTATTTGGGGGGGCTGATACAACGCGTTGCATTTCAGTTAACTAAAGGAACCGAAATCCACGTGTTACAAAACGAGCTGTTTGGAGCCAGCCTGAGGAGTTGGCAGCACGGATCCCACAAAGGATATCCAACCCTTTTGTTTTGAACCGGCTTCCCCAGTTGAGAATCAGCCATTGTGTCCTTGAAGCAAAACCCACCAGAGAGACACACCATTTATTTACATCAGATAGACAACTGACCTCTCTTCGCCTCGGCTACGCTCACCTGGAGATCCCCGTCTGTTCCACAAAAACTGCTTTTCTTTCTCATCCCTCCCCATTACAAAGTTCTCTCCTGTCTGTCTGTGGAGGCTACGTGGCTCCCCCTCGCTCGAAAGCCTTAGAGCTGGGAAGAGGGGAGCCGCTCTCCACCCTGGCCTTGTCCTTAGGCTTCCCGGAGCCCCTCTAGGAATATTGGGTGTTGGAAATTGTCTTCCACAAGAGGGTCTTCAGGCTGTTGAGCACCAGCGAGTGGTGCACCTCCATTTGACTGGCCAGCCCGCTGAGTGTGGTGCACGTCTTCAGCTGCTTCTGCAGTTCCTCCTTCAAGTCACTCGGGGCCCCGTGGAGCAGGTACTCCAGCAGAAGCCCACACACCTTGGCGAGGTTGGGTTGGACCACGTCGCTCTTGCACTGCTTCATGAGCTTGTCGCACGGCGCCACGCAGTCCTTCCCGTAGGTGCAGTCCGTGTTTTGCTCACAGTGACGGCCCTTAAGGAACCTCTGGATGGTCATCTCAGCGGCCACCGTCCTGAGGTCCACCATTTTGAAGTCGTATCTGTTATTGTAGCCCATGTTGGTGAAGCCGGCCTCGCAGATGTAGAAGTTGCCGTAGGTCCCGTGGAAGATCTCCTCCACGAATTCCAGAAGTCCGATAGCGATTTTGGCTCGCCGGGGCCAGGTGGGCAAGGACCACTGGTGGACGACTCTGAGTACGGCAGAAGGCAGCAGCGGCTGCAGGAAAGGAGGAAAGCCCATGGTGTAGAGGGAGGTGTGGTGGATCTTCTCTGTGAGATACAGATCGCCGCAGTGCCCCAAGAGCCTGGGGGTGTGCTCCTTCTCGTGCAGGGAGAAGGTCAGCAGGAAGTCGTTCAGCTGCAGAAGGGCCCAGATGGATTTCGCTTCGGCCAGAGAAAGCTTCCCGTCCCGACTGACGTCAGCCATGGCGATAATCTGGTTCACCAAGTTGGTGAGGGAGGCTTGATCTCCAAGACCAGACTGTGAAAACAAAGAACAATTCAAGACATCTTGTAAGGACCTCACATTACAACCTGGTAAAGCAGGAAGGTACATTTAGACTAGATCTTTGCATGTGTGAATCGGCCCCTTGAGAGACGGCTCCAAGGCCTCCTCCTTGGAATGGAGAGGCACTCACTTTCAAGAAATTCAGGAGCATCTCCCGGAATTCATCCATGGACGTCCCCCGAGTTGGCTTGTTGAAGAGAACCACGTCTCTCCTGGGATCTGCATCCGGGTTGCTGTCGGCCTTCAGGGCTTCTTCCAGGCCACATTTGATAACCACCTCTTTCTCCTTCCAGAGGCCGCTATAGACCTGCAAGATACAACAAAAATGGCGCTGGGGACTGTGTTCGCTACCTCAACCTCAGCAGCTGGAGACTTACAATGTTCATTGTCTTGACTTACGACCATGATTTGAGCCCAGAATTTTGGTTGGTAAGTCCTGACAGTCGCAAAAAGAGTCGACATGTGACCATGCCTGACCTTTTTTGTGTGTGGCCGGTGTTAAAATGAACATACCAGTTGTAAAGAAAATACAGCAGTTGTTAACGGAACCCGTTGTACGCTATGGGGCGTTGTTTTTGCAAAAACAGAAAGTACATACTGGTTTGTAGAAAAAAAACCCTGTGAAACACAGTCACGGGACTGTTTCCCTGTATAAATGTTGCCGAATGCCCCCAACGCAATCACCTGACCGTGGGGAGAGGGATGCTTTGAATGACTTGGAATCTGTGTCATGGGTCCCCTTTTTCAGTGTTTTCCTGGCTCTGGAAAGCAGAAAAACCGCTTTATTTTCAGACCTGAGGTTTCCCTGAGGCGTTAGCCCGAGGCATGTCTCAGAATTGGTGGCAGAACTCAATTCAGCCAGAAAACTTGAGTTTGGACCCAGAGCTCAGATTTGAAAAACAAACACATTTTTGTGTTCCCCTGGGTCTGGAAAGAAGAAAAAAAACCACTTCATTTTCAGATCCGAGATTTCCCTGAGAAGGCAAAAAGTCGAGGACTCTCTGTGAGGATTTCCTCCCACTTGGAAACCTCTCAAATCCACCTTACTTCTGCCTGTCCTAAATCTCATCCTGTTCCACTTCATGTCTAATTTAAGCCAGGGATCAGTGACATGTTACTCTGAGCATCGAGATGTCCACCATATCCCTAGGCATCAGCTGTAGGCCCTGAATATTAACTTTTTAGTGAATAGAATGGTACAATCACAGAGTTGGAAGGAACAATGGAGGTCTGCTAGTCCATCCCCTTACTCAAGCAAGAGACCCTACACCATTCTGTACAAACGGCTGTCCAATCTCTTCTCAAACGCCTCCGCTGATGGAGCACGCGCAACTTCTATTCCACTGGTTAATTGTTCTCCCTGACAGGAAATTTCTTCATTATTAGTTTCCGTCTGTCGCTTCTTGTCTTGCCTTCCCTGCTTTGGAGAACAGGTTGACGTTGCCTTATTTGTGGCACCCCCTCAAATATCGCAAGACAGCTGTCACGGCATGGCAGTCTTTGTAAGGGCAAGATTTCAGGTGTAACCTCGGAGAAGAGAAGATGAAAGCCCCCACACTACACAGACCTGCCCAAAACCCAGAGAATTGGAATTCTCTTACAAATCAAAGATGATATTATCTTGGAGTAGAGTTCTGCGTCAACCAGACTACATTTTCTTTCCATTCTCTAAAGTTATTTTTCTGAAAAAAAAAGAGTTTTCCAGGTCTTTCCAGAGATGGCCCAACTCCTGCCCTAAACAAGGACAACTTGTCCTCAGGATAATTCCCCAGGACCTACCTGCTGGGTGGGAGAAGGTGACAAGCAGTGTTCAAATACCAAGGTGTGGTCCTCACAAAGATCTTTGCACACTGATCCCGAAATGATGCCTTTGTTGTATTGATCACACTGAAAGAGAGAGAGGGAAACCCTGAGCCTTTCTTGGTATGTTGACATGGGGTTGCCCCTGTAAATAGACAGGGCTACACAGCAGGAGGAGCCTAGTAGCCCCCTTTCCAACACAATTTAAAGTTCTTCAGGTGAATGGAAGAGCCTCCAGAAACAGGAATAGCAATCTGAGCTGAAGCTGTGAAGCAAGTACAACCCAGAGACATGTGCCACAAACAGAAGAGAGTATCTGTAGCTCAGGGTTGAACTGCACTCTGAGCTTGGTTGTTTTCTTGCAGACATTTCATGACCCAACTAGATAACATCATCAGTACTAGGAGGGAGTGGGATCTGCTCCTTGTTTATATAATTGTCATGTCCCCCCTCTCCCGTGAATCCGAGGAGGAAGGATGAACAGCTGTCCGGGAGTGGGAGTGTGGCTCCGTTGGTTCTGGAGGAAACTGGGGAAGGGCAAAAATCAGGCTGGGCAGAGCAGGGAAGACGTAGAACAAGGGAGAGGGAATTCAGAGGAAGACCCAGGCCCACCCCATCTTCATCCTAGCGCTCGCAGGGAGGAATGGAGAAGGGAGCAACGAGGGTTGCATGGCTTATGGGGGAGGAAAGGGCCCTGATTCCCTTCACAAGGCACACCTGGGAAAGGAGTTTAAAGGAGAACCAGTTGGGAGGGGCATTTGTCGGGAACAAATGTTGAGTTTATCTAATGTTGGCTGCTGTTATCTTAGTTCCTGGCATCCTCCCAACTGGTTGGATTTACTGCCGTGTTACTTCACTTCTGGAAGTCCTTATTTTGCCCTGACGGATTTATTACCTTATCTTGCTTTGTTGGATGTATAGTTTAAAGTTTTCTGTTTACACCCATTTTGGATTGGAACAGCTGCAGCCAAAGGCTGTTGCAGGTTCCTGGGAGAGTTTTCCTCCAGACCAGAGAGAGACAGAGAAGGAGCCTGGGCTGTCTGTCAGCCCTCAGATGGAGAGTCAACAGTCCCCAGGTCTGGAGGTGGCTGATGAGGAAGAGGAGGAACAGCTGGGTCCAGTGCCTGATGTGTGGTTGCCCAGAGGGCAGAGGAGAGGAGAGCAGAGGAAATCTATGGGCCGGTCCTTGAGACAGAAAGGCCACTCCTGCTAGCAAAGCCTCAACCTAGTTCTGGTGATCAAAGGCAGGTGGAGGAGATGAACAGGTGTGGCAGACAATTATTCATCTCCCTGCCACATGGATTTATTAGCCTGCAGGGAGAGAGAAACTTTTTTCCTGGGGCTGCCAGCGCCCCTAATAAAAGAATAATTGCTTCAACTACAGAGGGTTGGCCGTCTTTGGGTAGCTGGGTCAGAACAGTTGTGGTCCATCTGGAAGCTGCCCTATCCTTGGTTCTCTGCTGGCCGGAAGAACCCCTCCCCAGAGAAACACTCACAATGATGGCTTGGCAGACGTGTCCCCGGCAGAGCTCGGAGTAGGACGAATAATGCATGTAGACCATCCAGCTGCCCACAAAAATCCCCAGCCAGGCAAAGAAGAGGTACTTCACTTTGATGCCGGGAAGGCGGCTCTGATAGGAGAGAAACAAAGCAAAGGGGGTCAGCACATTCTAACGGCTACAAGGCGCCATCCCAGAAGTCCCTGGCTGCAGTGGAGGATGGCGGCACCTGGCACGCCTAGGCCAGTCTCAGAAGTTAAGTCAGGCGGGCCTAGCAATCCCCCGGAAGACCAGTAAGAAAGCTAAGAAGTGCCGTTAAAAGTTTAACGGGGAGCATCTTCACCTTTGGGTTGTGATCAGAGGTGGTATTCAGCCGGTTCAGACTGGTTCCGGCATACCGGTAGCAGAAATTTTGACTAGTTCGGAGAACCAGCAAATGCCATCTCTGGTTGGCTCCACCCACCTGCACCCGCCATTACCTCTCCTATATTCCCTTGATTTTTAACTCAGCCGATTCTCAAGGCAGAGCGGATCCCGCGCCTCAGCTGAGCTAAAAAAACAGCCCAGCTTACCAGCTGTCAACTCATAAAACATTCCTATGCTTTCCTCCTATGTTTTTGAGTTGCCACAAACGGGGGGGGGGGGGGAGGAATCTGAAGGAGCATTACGGCAGTTTAAAACCAGAAGTACACCCCACGCTTATCTTACAGAGTTTGTAGCTATGCTATTGGATCTTCTGCCCCCGAAAATCCTTCATTGGAGAATGTGATTGATGACACCCAGCCCATGGACGTGCTTCATTGGAGAATGTGATTGATGACACACCCAGGGGGGAAACAGGGTGACAGGGGACTGTAAACTACATATGCCAGAGTTGGCTAAAGTCAGCATGTCGCTCCTAATAAATCTCCTGAATTTTTTTTGAGGCTTGGACCGAGGTCCATGATTTAATTAGGGCAATCGCTGGAACCCTGACAAGAGCATTGACAGCGGTCAGTCTTTGAGCCCTCCAAGCATGTGTGCATAGAACCATGCACAGAACCGGTGGGAAACCATTTGGAAACCCACCACTTGGTTGTGATGGAACGCTCTGGCTGGATTCATTCATAGAAGAACACAGAATAAGCAGAAAACAAGAACTGAATGAGAAACTGCTGGTGACCTTCCACCGCTGCACCATAGAGAGTATCTTAACTTACTGCACTTCTGTATGGTTTGCCATTTGCACAGTGACAGATAGGACAGCGCTCCAGAGGGTTAACGCCATTGCGATCATGGGTTGCCCTCTCCCCTCTTTGGAAGAGCTTTATAGCTCCCGCTGCCTTAAGAAAGTTCAAAACATTCTCAAAGATCCATCTCATCCTGAGAACCCTTTTTTTTGAACTATTGCCATCTGGCAGACGGTACAGGACAACAATAAAAACAAAGACAAAAACAGGCTGAAAAACAGCTTCTATCCCAGAGCAGGAGCTCTGTTGAATTCTACTGTATAGTACACTGAACATGGTATTTAATTTCGTTGTACAATATGCAATGACAGCAAAGTAAACTAAACTAAAACTAAACTAGTTGGAATGTTGGAAATGCAATCAGCTACTGGGTTCATACTACCATATGTGGTGGACAATGTATACTTCATATTACATGTTTTGATAGCAGTGAGAATTGTATTTGCACCACATTGGAAAAGCAAGGAAACTCCTACAGATGAAAATATAATTTAAAAATATTAGATTGTGCGGAAATGGATAAGTAAAGGTAAAGGTTCCCCCTCCCACATGCGTGCTAGTTGTTTCTGGCTCTCAGGGACGGTGCTCATCTCTGTCACAAAGCCAAAGAGCCAGCGCTGTTCGAAGACGTCTCCCTGGTCATGTGGCCGGCATGACTAAACGACAAAGAAGGCGCACAGAATGCTGTTCCCTTCCCACCAAAGGGGTCCCTATTTTCCTACTTGCATTTCTTTACATGTTTTTGAACTGCTAGGCTGGCAGAAGCTGGGACAAGGGACGGGAGCTCCCTCCGTGACGCAGCGCTTGGGATTTGAACCGCCGAACTGACGATCTTTCTGATCGACAAGCTCAGCGTCTTAGCCCCGGACAAAGAAGATACAGAATATTTTTAACCTGGGATTGTTTTACCAATGGCTAGATAAAAAAAGGTCGAAATTAGAAGTTGGAAGAATACCATTATATCCAAGTAAAGAACATTATTATTACTAGCGTTCTGTATATGTAAATTGACTCAGACCATACGCTATTGAGCACTCATGTATGTTAAAGAAAAATGCATAAATAACATTATATAAAAAAAGAATAAGCAGCGCTGGAAGGGACCTCGGAGGTCATCTAGTCCAACCGCCCCCTGCTGAAGCAGGAGACCCCTCTGGGGACCTTGTTTCCACTAAATGAAATGAATCACAGAGTGCCCCAGTTCTTCGGTATGGGGTGCGATGTGGTGTGTGAACCCAGTCCTTATGCCACACAATTTAGAAATCCGCAAGGGTTTAATGCTTGCCTTTGGACTGATTAATTGCTTGATTAAACCACTTTAAATGCCATTTGCATGCAAAGCAGGAGGCCTCCCTAGGGGACAGATGTTAACTGAGAAGCAGACAGTGTGTTCTCTCAACAGGGCAAGGCAGAAGCATTCAAGCCACTCTCCCGCCGGCTTGGTTTCTTCCACAGATGCCCATCTTCTGCCTCTTCCACAAATCTCTGGTCCAGAGGCCACTGGAAGATGATAACAGATAATCAGAGTTGGAAGGGAGCTTGTAGATCATCTAGTCCAACCCCCCAACCTAAGCAGGAGACCCTACGTCATCTCTGACCGAGGGCAGCCCAGTCTCTTCTTGAAAGCCTCCACGGATGAAGCTCCCAAAACTTCTGAAGGCAACTTGATTGCTTTCACCGTCAGAAAATTCCTCTTGATTTCCAGGTTGAATCTCTCCTTGTTTAGTTTTCACCCGTTATTCCTTGCCTGACTCCCAAGTGGCCTCAACAGCCCTCTAAAAAGGATGCAAATGACCAGCTGTCTGCAAGGAGTATATCTCCTCCCATTCCCCACCATCCAGTCAGAGCTGGAGATGATTCTTGGGTGAGAAGCGAAACGTCTTCAATGAAAAAATAAAGTCCAGTTGTCTCCTGAAAAAACAAAACACCTCTGGGAGGCTCTTCCAACATTCATCTGCCTGTGAGCCCCTCCTTCCATGTTCTGCGTGCAGGATCAAGGGATACTATGAAGCCCTTCAGGTATTTTCAGCAGTGCATCATTCTACCTCCCAGAGTTTCCTTTTCCAGCCTGGATATACTCCTTTCTTTTCAAAGGACTTCACTGCCTCCTCTATCCCTGTTCCGTGTCTTTGAAGCCTCCTTAATGCAGTGCCCAGAACTGCAATATTCACAATGGGATCTGATTCAAGCAGAATAAAGCGAAACGATTATTCCCCCATCACTTGGAAATGGTACCTCTGCTGCAGCAACCTAAAATTACATTGGGTTTTCGTGGAGCCAAACCCCCGAGCTGACTCAACCGAGGTGTGTGAGGTCAAGCCAGGGGCATCTTCCACCTGAGAACACCTGTCTCTCCCAGGTTGGCTTTTCAGCAAAGAATTTTGCATTTGATTTCCTGGATTTCATTCTGTTCTTTTTCAAACTCTCTCTAAACCTCTGAAGGTTGTTCTCTCATTTCTGACTGCTAAAATTACGAATCACTGGAGATTTTTAAAGATAAGGTTAGCAGCCATTTGTCCAGAATGGTCTAGGGTCTCCTGTTTGAGCAAGGGGCTGGACTAGAACAGTGGTCACCAAGCAAGGGGCCGGGGACCACTGGTGGTCCATGAGAAAATTTTGGTGGTCTGCAGAGAAATGTCCCCCCCCC
>NW_020769429.1:297900-314549 GCF_900518735.1 Pseudonaja textilis
TTCTATTCTATTCTATTCTATTCTATTCTATTCTATTCTATTCTATTTTCTATTCTATTCTCTATTTTATTCTAATTCTATTCTATTCTTTGTTCTATTCTTTATTCTATTCTATTCTCTATTTTATTCTAATTTTATTCTATTCTATTCTATTCTTTATTCTGTTCTATTCTATTCTATTCTATTCTTTATTCTATTCTATGTAATATTCCATTATTCTATTCTATTCTATTCTATTCTATTCTATTCTATTCTATTCTATTCAACATTCCATTATTCTATTCTATTCAACATTCCATTATTCTATTCTATTCTATTCTATTCTATTCTATTCTATTCTATTCTATTCTATTCTATTCTATTCTATATTCTATTCTATTAAACATTCCTCTATTCTATTCTATTGCTATTCAGCCTGAGAAAACTCTATGCCACACGACCCAATTGTGGTTCCAATTTCTGACCTGGCCAGTAGGCGGCGATAGAGGCCCAGGAAATGCCAGCCAGAAATTGCTGAAAAGTTCAGCTTTGCCCTGGCCAAGTGGATGAAAGGCTGGATTCCTTTGTTCCTTAAGTATAGCAGGAGTTTCATTCCATGCTGTTATTTCCAGGTGATGACAACATTGGTTAGGCCAGGCTTGCTCTCCACAGTCTCCTCCTATAGGTCAAGCTCGGTTCTCCAGCTCTGCAGTCAATCCTCAGGCCTAGTTGACCTTGGCTTACTCAGATAAAGGTTTGCAGTTGCGCAGAGAAGAGAAAGCTAAGCAGGAATTAGAAACCCTCCCCAGTTTATACAATATCAGTGAGTAACACTTTCCGCTCACATCCCTTACATCTCCCGCTTCCACCACCACCCCGTTACTCATGACAGCCAGAAAGAAGCAAAGGAGGAAGTAAAGTAAAGGAGGAAGATCTTGAAGACTGACATCTACTCTATCTACTCTACTCTATTCTATTCTCCCACTCTCTTGAAATGAAGAGGAAGGACTTATTCTTCTTCTCTGACTAGTGCCTAGGTTCTAACTGACAAACCCAACCAAAAGCCAGCACCACTGAGACGATCCCATCTTTTAATGCAAAACTTTAATATTATATTGGCAAAGGTGAGGGCAAAAATCAGATCTGACTATTTCCCATGCAAGCAATCCCACATAGTTAAACTTCAAGTTGAACAGTTAGCCCAAGATGGATGGTTACAGGACATGAAAAAGATAAAACAGAATTATTTTGAACATGCGAATAAGCCGGGAAGGTGGCTATCCTTTAGAGTTAAGAAAGAAAAAGAAAAAAGAACAATCCAACAATTGAAGGATTCTGATGGTACACTACAACATCAAACTGAAAAGAAAAAGCATATTGTTAAAAGTTTTTTTGAGGAACTATATAGTAGGGAAGAGGGAAATATCCAACATTACTTAGAAGGAAAAGGGCTACCTGTGATCCTGGAAGAGGATAAAGAAGAGATAAACAGGGAAATAACATTAGGAGAACTGCAAGAGGCAATCCTGAAACAGAAAAAAACAATAAGACACCAGGGCCGGATGGTCTCCCTGGGGAACTGTATAAAACGCTCCAAGGAAAATTAGAAATTCAATTAGAGCTCTATAATTAGGTATTGACAACACCTAAGTCATGGGGAGAAACATATACAACATTAATCCCAAAAGAAGATTCGGACCATCAATTAATTCAAAATTACAGGCCCATATCCCTTTTAAATGTTAATTATAAAATATTTGGTTTCTGCATGGAAAAGCATCAATTAGATAAAATTCTACAAGAAATGGAAAAGAAAATGATTTCAAGAATATATAACTTTCTACTAGATTTTAAAATGGAAGAGGAGGTGGTCAAAGGCGAAAAATGTTGGCCATAATACAGACCTGGAAAATTGGGAGAGAATGTGGGGATCAAATTACAAACTAATTACATCCACAGCATACAAGGAAAATCAATACAAAATGTTCTATAGATGGCACCTTCCTCCCGCTAGATTGGCAAAAATGTTTAATTCAGACCCAAATTGTTGGAAATGTGGAAAAGAAAAAGGCACTTATTTTCATACCTGGTGGACATGCCAGGAAGTGAAAAAATATCGGAATACAATTAGACAATGGATGGAAGAAATCACGAATCAGAAAATTGAATTTAATCCATAAACTTTTTTATTAGGTATAATAACACAAAAATGCAATAAAACAGATAGATATATTATGTTGCGTATATTAACAGCTGCAAGGATTTCGTACGCACAACTCTGGAAGGAAAAAAGGGTTCCACCAGAAGTCATGGTTATTAAAAAAAATAATAGATTGTATAGAGATGGACAGGCTAACGATGAAAATAAAAGACAGAGAAGATTCAATTTATTATAGAGCCTGGGATGCCTGGTATGAGTGGTTTAGAAATAAAAATAAAATAAAATGGCATTTAGGAAAAGAATGAGGGAATATGTAAATATGTAAATATACCATGGAGAAGATTGAGATGTAAGGATAAAAGATATTGAGTTATAGTAAAGAGTAAGATGTAATGGTAAAGGAATGAGTAAATACATATACTGGAAAACGTGAGGAAATGCAAAAGATGTCTTGATGTTGATAACAATGTGCAAAGTTTTGTTTTTATGTTTTTTTTAAATTTGGAAAATTAATAAGCTTCAAGTTCTCTCTCCACTCTATTAGGCCATGTCACATTGTCCAATGGAGACTTCTGGTATTGTTGTGAGAAAGTCTTGTTCAGCTCTTGTTCAACACCTGCCGAAACGTCCTTGGTTCCCATGGCTAGCATCTTGATATCTGGAGCTTCGTTCTATTACCCCCTCCGCCCCCCATAGTTTGTCGGTAAGCTGAGAAGTGAAAATAGTTGCAACAGCAAAAACGCCATTTGAAGCTTGACACTAGAACTCAGATCTTTCCTCAAGTCTCCCATCCAAGCACTAAGTAGTGTCCAATTTCATTGACTTCTGAGATAAGCTTGGAGCCAGGATTCCTGCGGTTACCCCCATTTAAATCATGAGTCTTGAGCTTAAGCTTCCAAAACTTGAAAAGGATTTATTGGGAGTTAACATGTCTGGCACTGCCTAGGTGTAGCCAACTCCGAGACACATAATTCATTGTTACTTTTGACCCTGGTTTTCCCCACACCCCTCTGGGTGTATCATAATTCATATTCTCCAATGCAACGCAAGAGTCATCAATCATGTTCTCCAGTTAGACTTTTGCATGGCAGAAACTTCAGTCACCTACTTACTATCTTTGAAAACATTTATGGGACGCAGTTTCGGTTTGCAAGCTGCTGCACTGATCCCCCCTCCCTTTCTGTTGGCAACTCTAAAAAGACCATAGAAATATGTTATGACTTGACAGGTGCAAAAAAGCAGAACAACTCCCTGAATAGGCCAAAGGTCTTTCTTGATCACGGGTCATCTATTTGCATAAATCTCACTGCACCCCCCTGGAAGTTGCAGATAAAGGCTTCAATAGTCCGGCCTCTGTCGTTCCCTCCCACGGAACATGCTGGAATATCTTTTTATTCCACTCTCTTCTTCAGCCAATGATTCTGCTACTTGGCCCTATGAAGGAGATTTCTTTGCTCCGTTATTCCCAAGGCGCTGTCAGGCTCATCCTGACTTGGACATTTAGGAAAGAGAAACCCTCGACTCCGTTCTTTGAAGCGAAAGGCTCTTTACTAAAGTCAAGCGGTTATGGCATAACCAAAGCTGGATCTGAGTATTCCTGCATAAAGTTTGCCTTTTTTCCTCTCTCCCTTGACCAGCTACCAATTATATTTGCTTTCAATGTTTTGGGAATGACTTTGAGGTTTCGTGCCTCTTTGGTGGAGTTTCACATTCTGTTCTCAGGCTCCATATTTGATTAGCTGGTATATTCTGGTTTGACATCTCTGGTTCCTGTCACCCTGTCACCCTCCCCCTACTCCATCCCTACTTCCCTAATTTCCTCCACCTACCTTTGCATCTTATGGCAGGAGGCCATTGTCAGCTTTGAAATTCACATAATGGGAGGGGGGGTGGAGGAGTTGAAAAGCTCAAGGTTATTCTGTATGTCGTACTAAGAAATTCCAGCTGCAGTTAATTGGTTCTCGTGATTTAAGAAGTGTAGGAGTGGGAGGAGAGAAGGTGGATTCTGTGTAATGACCCTGAACATATTTTCACTTTGGGAAATTGCCTTAGACCTACCAGATCTGTTCCTAAATAAATCAATTGGAGAGAATATGTCTTGGAGTGATTGATGTCATGGATACTTTCTGTTTGCCTTACAGCCATACTGTCAGCTGAAGCAAGTATGCTGGCATTTCTCTTGGAAATTGCCAATTCTCTGCAGCCCTCCTGGTTACCCATTCCCTTCCCACTCTGGAAAAACCACGCTGGGAATATCCACACTGAGGGATGGAGAGAAGGCTACGCAATGGAGGATAGGGCATTCCTGGGAACCCCTTGGCACCGTCATTAAGGAAGGGCACGAAACACAGCTCCGCTAGTGAGGATTTCATTGAAATAAAATTCTCTTTGGAAAGTTCCTTTGATCTAATTGTCCACCTGTTAGAAAGGATGCATTTTGCAATGGATACCAAAGAGATTCAGATTAGATTCAGAGTAAGAGTTGGAAGGGATCTTGTAGGTCATCTAGTCCAACCCTCTGCCCAAGCAGAAGACCCTACGCCATTTCTGACAGATGGCAGCCCAATCTCTTCTTGAAAGACTCCAGGGATGAAACTCCCACAACTTCCGGAGGAAACTTCCGTTCCATTGGCTAATTGTTTTTACTATCAGAAAATTCCTCCTTATTTCCAGGTTGAATCTCTCCCTGATCAGTTGTCCATCCATTGTTTCTTGTCTGGCCTTCGTGTGCCTTGGAAAATAGCTTGACCCCTTCCTCCTCCTCTCTGTGGCAGCCCCTCAAATCTTGGAAGATGCTATCCTGTCTCCCGTGGCCCTTCTCTTCCCCAGACTAGCCAGGCCCAGTTCCTGCAGCCGTTCATCGTATGTTTGAGCCTCCAGTCCCCTAATCCTCCTGGTTGCTCTTCTCTGCCCTCTTTCTAGAGTCTCAACCTCTTTTTTATAGTGTGTGGACCAAATCTGGATGCAGGACTCTAGGTGTGGCCTTACAGAAGGTTTTATAGAGTGGTACTTCCCTTGATCTTGATTGTATCCCTCTGTTAAAGCAATTTAGGATCGCATTGGCTTTTTTGGCTGCCACTGCACACTGCTGGCTCATATTTAGGTAGTTGTCCACTGAGACTCCAAAGCCCCTTTCACCATTCCTTCCTTCCAGTGTTTCCTTTCAGCCCTGCCCTGGGAACAGAAGATCTGACCTCGGATCTGGAGCGTAAGCCAAGTGTTTCAGAGGCAGCGTTGTCTCTCCTGATTCAGAGAGGGCAGCCTCAACTTGGACCCAGAACATTGCATCACAGCAGTAAAGAAATCTTGCCCTCCTCAGGTAAGGGCACAAATACTCTAGTTTGTTCCCTCCCCCTGTTTCCACCCCTCCTCCCCAAGGGCGCAAGAAATATTTCAGAATTCTTTCCACACATCAGCAGCTGCAAGTAGGTTAAAGGGTTGAGGAACGGAAGGGGAGAAGGCCTCTCACTTCTTCTTTTGAAGGAAAGTCAATGGGTCAGAACACCGTTTTACCAAACGCTCCGGGTTTGCAATCTATGTCTCAACCTCTTTGAGTGACATTTGCGTGGGTGGCAGGTCTGGTCTGTGTGTCCACAGGAATCCCTCTCCTTGCCCCAAAGCTTCTTCCTCCAGGGAGGACATGTGCAACAAGCAAGCTGGCTAGGCAGGTCCATCCAGCAGGCTCAAAATCCCACCTTGAGACATTTAAAGTTGCCAAAAAAAGCCAAGTGAAGGAACAGAGGCCTCCTTGTGTAGGAAAGAACACGCCTGAAAAACCACAGTAAGATTTTTGACATTAGCAACACTCGTACCAGTTATATCTTGGTTTCCAAATCCTGCTGCGGGATCTGGGCCAAACAGATGAGGAGGGAGGCATACTAGGAGGTAGAAGTTGAGTTCCCGTGTTGCCGGCAGCAGAGTCGGGGCGGAGTGCCTGACCCCGTGTGAATTCTGAGAGGGCAGCCTGAACTTGGACCCAGAATGTTGCATCAAAGCAGTGAAGAAATCTTGCCCTCCTTAGGTAAGGGCACAAATACTCTAGCTCAGGGGTCACCAACATTTTGGACCTCAGGGATCCCCAAACTCATACTTTTAAATCCCACGGATCAGAGACCCTGGGAAAATCCCTAAAAAATTCTGCAGGAAAATCACCCCACCCCGTTTTCCTACTGATCGATCGTTCTTTATTTGGGATTGCAGGATACCGTCTCCAGCTCCGTTCTCAGGGGGGGAGAGAGGGAGGGAGAGACTTTTGGCTTCATGCAAGGAAAGCAGCATCTGTCATTTCTTCAGTGGAAGAAGAAAAGGGGGGGAGACTGATAAAGAAATCCTTTCTTGATGTAACCTGAATATATTTAATCTTATATCAAATTTGTATAACCCACACATGATATAATGGAGGGAGAAAAGCCAGATGGCCAGAACTTATCATCTCTGAGTGGCACAGCCAGGAGATGAGAAGATCATAAAAATTCCACAGTGAGATGTATCCTGGGAATCTCTGGAAAAATCCGTTCTAAAAAGGAGGCGGGGGGAAATTAGGTATGTCCTGGGAAACTGAGAGAAAGATCTTTCCTACAGAAGAGGTGGGAGGGGAATTAACATACTGGCTTTTGTTTCACTAAATACACATCGAGATAAGGGGAGGGGTATTAAAATGCGAATCATATTCCAAATTTTTTGTCTCAAACATCTGTGGCCAGATTCTCTAGTGGCTTTTCCAGGAGAGCCAAAGGCTGAGGAAGGAGGAACCTCTTGGCTCTTTTCTGGATGGTTTTCAAGGATCTTGAAATGTGGGTGGCAAGTGGACCTTTTCACAGCACATGACCGAAACTTCCTTGTTGCTTGTTGCCTCAGTCACGTTGTTCGTATTTCTACAAAATCAGGAAAGTCACCCCGTGGCTATTTAGCTGGTTCACACCCACCCCCAGATTTGACGTCCGGCATAATTTTGGCCATTGGACGACTTGTCCTTTGACTCTGGATTGGAAATCCGGCTCTGCTTACAACCGACCTTGGAAGAGAGGTTCACTTGAAGACACCTCATAATAACCTAATAAATAATAGTAATCCCATGTTTTCCCTTGCTTTCAAGTGGTTGGGGTGCCTCCCTCTACAATGAAGAATTGCCCGTGTGTTTAACTAGCAGGGGTGTGCTTTGATCAACAAAGGAGCAGTTTGTGGTGTTGTGAGGTTGCCCTGGAGTCCCCACTTAAAAGGGAAAGAGACAAAAGCCGGCTGCCCAAATAAAAGCAGAGAGTCCAGGACAGGTTGAAGTCCGAGTCCAGCGGGCACCATGAGGAGAGCCGGAGAACAAGCGGGTCTCCTTTTGTTCTACCTGATGGTCGTAATCCAACGAGGGGCGCAGGATTCCTCCTGCCCAGGTGAGCAGCAGGCAGGTTGGCTCTATGGAGCGAGAGGGGCAGCGTCCTTCTGCCAGCCTCCAGAGATGGGAAATGTAGCTCAGGTCCGAAAGAAACGCCCACTTTTCTTCTCTAAACGTTTTCCTTCCTTTGCAGAATTTAAGGCCCTGGGCCTGAATGGCAACGAGACAATAGCCATCGTGCGGGGGAGTCCGGGCCTGCCAGGGGCACGAGGGCCACAGGGCCCTCCTGGCATTCCAGGGGCCAAAGGTGGGTCTGTGGACAGAGGGGGACGTGGGCTCCGGAAACTGACCCCCTCCTGAAAGAAACAACCTGTCTCGTCACAAGGCAGAAGGGAAGTGCCACGAAACGGCAAAGGTGGCAAAAAGTGGCAACGCTTCTTCCGGGCACTCGGCCCGTTGAAACTCCCCTTCCTAAAGTGGGCATTCCTTGGGTTAAGCCACCTGCTCTGGTGTAAGCCTGCACGAAACACGGAGGGGGCTGGCAGCTGCCCAACTAGCCACCTTTCCTTTCCAGGTGAAAGGGGCTCGCAGGGAATCCCCGGGAAAGTTGGAGCCCCTGGGCCAAAAGGTAAGAGGGGGGTTTCGGATTCCGGGGTCGCGCAGGTGTGTTTGGGCAGCTGTTGGAGAGAGAGGGGGGGGCAAATTGGGCAAGGAACCCAACGAAGAGACCCTAAAAGGGGGGTGGTTGGTTTGCTTGAGTGTAGAGATCACACACACACACACACACACACACACACACACACACACAGAGCGTCCCAGAACCTCACCTGTCTGAGAACCTGGCACCCATTTCCTCACAGCAAATACTGCTACTTCTGGGCTTCTGGGGTTCAGCTGCTTGGCGCCCCCTTCTTGAACCCCAGTGATGCTGCCAGACCCTCCTAAAGAGGAGGAATTCTGCCCTTCCCTTTCTCTTTTGCATTCCAGGCAAGAAAGGCGACCCAGGAGAAATGGGTAAGGACTGCAGGCCCTCCCCCTCAAGGGGAGCTGCCTTGGATCGGGGCCCTCAGCCAGCCACTCGATTCTCTGAAGCAGAACGGGCTTCCTGGCCTAACTGTACAGCTCTGCCCCCCCCTCACCCCCCAATGAGCTCAGGAGGGTATGAGGTTAAGCCAAAAAGGACTCCTGGCAGGTGGGCAGCCTCCGTCCCGCACCTGCTGCAAGTCAGCGCTGTGGAATCTCTCCCTCCAGGGCTTTTCCTGCCACATGGAGGGCGGGGTGGCTGGGAGGTGGGGGGCAGAAATGGGCTTTTATGCACCCTTCCTTCTTTTTTGCAGATGAGAAGAGGCTGGAGGTGCTCCAGTGCAAGCAAGGTGAGTGAGTGTGAGCGTGTGTGTGCATGTGTGCGTGCGTGTGTCTTTACTAGACATTCTTTCTTAGGAAACAACAACTGGCTGAGAGTCTACTGACTACCTTCTATCGGAGTTCAATTGAGAGTAGATTATCCTACTGTCTCTGTGTATGGTTCTCGAGCTGCACAGTGGCAGAGAAAAAGGCAATTCAGAGGGTGATTAAGATGGCCCAAAACATCATTGGCTGCTCACTCCCCTCTTTGGAAGAACGGTATAGGAATAGATGTAAGAGGAAGATATTTAATATATTGAATGACTCCTCTCATCCGGGACATCAGCTCTTTGAACTATTACCATCGAGAAGGAGATTCAGGGTATTAAGAAGAAGGACGACTAGATTTAAGAACAGTTTTTATCCAAGTGCAGTTTTGAGTTTGAATGCAGGGTCATAAGATTTTTGTGGAATTTAATGGCTGAGAGTAATGGGGTATTTACATTTTTAAATTGTATAGAGATTATTGTATGGTCTGTTGTGTTTAATTTATTAATTAATTGTGTTTTTATTTTTCTTTCAATGGTGTTGTCCAGTTTTACTTGTGGAAGAGCACCTCATTTCGTTGCACCCGCTTGCGAGTGTAATGACAAATAAATTCTTATGTCTTATGTCTTTCTTAGCTCCCCTCCCACAATTCCCCAAGAGAGTTCGGCCAATGCTGTGGCCAGACAGTTCCGGCTGTCTGCAGGATTCTGCCTTCGCTTCAAGAGGAAAAAGGCAGAAAAAAGGGGTTGTCCTAAAACAGGTCCCATCTTGAAAAGAAACATGGCTCCTCCAAAAATATTTTGGGGGGCGGGGGGGGGGCCTCCAGCCCACCCAATCCGATATTGAGAGCATCCCCCCCTCCCCAACCTACAACGCCTGGCTGCAATGACTCGGCCTCGGGGGTGGGTGGGATGCAGATATTGAAACTACCAGTTCTGTGGGCGTGGCAAAATAGGCGTGGCCAGGGGGGGTCATGTGACTGGGTGGGTGTGGTGGGTTTTCTTCTTCTTTTGCCTACTGTGCCTCAGGGACGCCTCCTGGGCTAAGCGGTCCAACGGCAAGGGAGGGGGAAATGCGCTTTGCCACTCGATTTAGATGAGCTGGAAAGCCAGAAATCTGACGGTTTCCTGCTTTCTAGCTGATCTGAGTTGTGCAGCACAGCTGATCTTTGGAAAACAGCTGATTGGTGGTGGGAAAAAGTAAAAGGAGATACCCTGATCTTTGAAGCCAAACCGGTTTGCTCCCAGATGATCTTCGGAGCTACTGGTTCACCCGAACTGGTAGAATCTCACCCCTCCTCAGCCTGCTTGACCAACCAAAAGACGAAGAGGGGTACAGGGTGTTTTGGTGAAGACCCTGGCACAGAGAGCTCCAACCTCTCCTGCCTTCTTTCTGCCCAGGTGCCCGAAACTGCAAAGAGCTCTTGAAAAGGGGGATGGTCCTGAGTGGCTGGTACACCATCTACCCCCAGGACTGTAAGCCCCTGGAGGTGCTGTGCGACATGGACACCGACGGAGGCGGGTGGATTGTAAGTCCGGCGGAGGGCGGCTCTTCCCAGGCCTGGCCAAGGGGTGCTGCCCTTTTTTTTAAAAAAAATTATTTATACATTTTTTTTCTTTTTTAAAATACATAAGTGCTTAATAAATAATGTTTTGTCTGGATCAATATGCTTGTACAAAGTGTTAGTAAACTAGTAGTAAAAGTAATAGTTATATAACATCCATACTTAGAATATCACAATTTACTAATTATAGTAAACTTTATGACTTGATTAATTTATATATTTCAGTAGACTTTCATCCTCTAATTTCTACCTCTTTTATTCAAACATTGATAGGACATATCCCATGTTAAAAAAATACTTCGTTTCTTCCTTATCTTTTATTATTAAGGTCAATCTATCCATCTTCGCACAGTCTAATATTTTTCTAATTGTACTTTCATCCTCATTTTTCTAATATTGTGCAAATACAATTCTTACTATTGTCAACACATGTAATATTACATATACAACCCCTGGCCTTTATCATTATTTTTCTGGCAATATACCTTACAATAATATTTCTGGTTTTAAATTAATATGTTGCTTTATCATTTTCTCTAACCATGCGTGTATTTTCATCCAGATTTTTAATTTTTTGCTTTTGGACAAGTCTACTACATATGAAAGTCGGAACCCAGTATCCGATTACATTTCCAACATATCACGGACATATTCTTAAACATCTTTGCTAGTCTTGCTGGTGGTAAATGCCACCTATCAAACATTTTATACAAATTTTCCTTATAAAAGGTTGCTGCTGTCAATTTACAACCCTAACCCTAACCCTATCCCATTTTTGGGGGCCATTTAGCTAATTTTATGTTATACCCCAAGTTTTTTGCCCATGCTATCATTGTTTTTTTCATCTGTCCATCCTCCATTTTAGCACTTAACCAAGGACCATATATTTTCTCTATTAATTTTTCAACCGTCCTTAAAAATATCTGATCCAGGGCAGTTGGCTCTTTATAGAACCCACGTGTTTTTGCATCCTTCACATATCTTGATTGTATTTGCAAGTATGGCCCCCATGCTAAATTTACAGCTCTTGTGATGGCCGTGCCTTGGAAGGAGCTTCCCTGGGGAACGGGGTTATGCTAGTGGTGACATTCTACTGGTTCAGCCCGGTTCGCGTGAACCGGTAGTAAAAAACATTATTGTTTGTCCAAACTGGTTGTTAAAAAAAACAGCTACCGGTTCAGCTGAACCAGTTTTTTCACCCTCCAACAATCAGCTGTTCCGATGATCCGCTGTGCCGGGATCCCCCTCGCTGTCTTACTGCTTGACCAGGAGACAGAAAAAGGAACCCCCGAGAGGGGAGGTTTGCTGCAAAAAAAAGAAGCCATACCTACCCCGCCCTAGTCCCACCCACAGAACAGATAGTAAAAATATTTGCATCCCGTCCCTGGGTGATGCCCCACAGCAGACACACCCAGGATTGCAACTTTGTTGCTTGCCAGGAATGGAATGAACCAGAAGTCAAGTCTCTACCGGGATGGGGCCTGGAAGGACTCTGGGAGGGTGACGAGCACTTCTGGGTGGAGGAGGCCAGCCCTGAGACCCCTAAAATTTGGGAAGGGGAGAGGCACGGGAAGAAAAATACTTGGATTTCTAGACCTGCCCAGAGAGGAGGTTAAGGGTCCCCATTCTGCCCCTCAGGTCTTCCAAAGGCGGTCGGATGGCTCGGTGGACTTTTTCCGGGACTGGGCTGCCTACAAGAGAGGATTTGGAAACCAGCTGACCGAATTCTGGTTGGGCAACGACAACCTTCACCGCTTGACCTCTCTGGGTGAGGGGCTTCACCTTGCAGCCCTGAACCCTCCTGCTGCCAGGGGAGAGAGGGGCGCAGGGCCCTGGCTGGGAAGAGCCTCCAGTGGACCCTCAGCCCCCTCTGTGGATGGAGGAGGCACCAGAGAAACAGGCCCCTGTGAGTTTGGTGGTGCCAAAACGGAGGCAAACGGCTCTTTTCTTCCTCCTAGGAAAGAACGAATTGCGTGTCGACTTGATGGATTTCAACCATACGGAATCCTTCGCCAAATATGCGTCCTTCCAGGTGGCGGCAGAATCCGACTGGTATCGGCTAACTCTGGGCGCTTTCAAGGGGGGCCCTGCAGGTGAGTCCAGGGGGACTCAGCATCCTTCTCCAGGAGCCTCTTGGAATTGGGCAGTGCCCGTCAGGCCAATGAACGCCTCCCTGGAGATGCTCTGGGCTGGCCTTCCAGGTACCCATCCTCCCCCCCCCCCGTTTTCTGCCTCCCAGGTGACTCGCTCTCCCACCACAACCACATGCCTTTCTCCACCCGAGACAAGCGGCAGGACCCCAAGAAGTTCAACTGCGCTGAGAGGTACAAGGGGGCCTGGTGGTACAAGAGCTGCCACAACTCCAACCTCAACGGGAGATATTGGCTGGGAGAACACCAGTCTCTTGGGGACGGAATCAACTGGAACAGTGGCAAAGGCATATACTACTCCTACAAGCGCTCCGAAATGAAAATCCGGCCTGTGGCTTAGGCGGCTCCTTCAGCTGATGGGCCTTTCCTTCTGTGGGGTGCCAAAGGGCATCCAGTCCACCCCCTCTGCTTTCGATATGTTACCTTGATATTTTACAAAATTCACAGGGTTCAATGATTTTGCAGAATTGGCGGGGGGGGAGGGGCTTTTCCCATTTGCTCCCCCTCAGCTCTACTGGAGTAGGGCAGCCAATGAATGTTAAATAAATAAATAAACAGAAATATGATCTTCAACCAAGCCGAGGACGTCCAAGTTTGCTTTATTCCTATAAGAATTTATACTAGCGTTTTCCCCTATTTGATTTAAGGGCTGCGGTGGCGCAGTGGTTAGAGTGCGGCACTGCAGGCTATGTCTGCTGACTGCCGGCAATTTGGCAGTTGAAATCTCACCCGCTCAAGGTTGACTCAGCCTCCCGTCCTTCCGAGGTTTGTAAAATGAGGACCCAGATTGTTGGGGGCAAGAGGCTGACTCTGTAAACTGCTTAGAGAGAGCTGTAAAGCCCTGTAAATCGGTATATAAGTCTGAGTGCCAAACTCTGAGTAGAAATCCTGGGAAAGGTGTCAGAATAATCCCGAGAAGGGACTTCGGGGTGAACCCTATACCATTTCAGAGAAAAGACTGTCCAGTCTTTTCTTAAAAACCTCCAGTGATGGAGCACTCAAAACTTCTGGAGACAAGGAGTTCCACTGGTTAATTGTTCTCACGGTTAGGAAGTTTCTCCTTAGTCTTAGGTTGCTTCTCTCTTTGCTCAGTTTCCATCCATGGCTTCTTGTTTGCCTTCTGGTGCTTTGGAAAATACATCCCCCCCTTTCTTTGTGGCAGCCCCTACAAAGCCTGTTGCCTGCCACCCTCTTGGGCAAAGCACATGAGCCATTTCCCCCTTTCAGTGGTCCATGAAAGGACATCTACTGTTTAGTATGCAGATAATAAAGTCAAAAAAGGTGAACAACATTTTTACAGAACTATAGATATGTTGAGGCAGGGAGGGGAGGGGCCAGGTGAGGCACCCCTTCATGTGAGTGACATTGAGTTGGCCACGCCCACCAAGTCACACCCACCCAGTCACATGACCACCAAGCCACGCCCACCCAGCCACACGCCCACTAAACCGCACCCACAATCATATGACAAGCCACGCCCACCAAATAAGCCACGCCCACAGAACCGATAGTTTTTTAAAAAAATTGAATTCCACCCCTGTAACTATGTTTTATTATCTTGTAAAAAAAAATATAAGTAAGTAAATAAAATAAATTGAATCACACCGAGAAGCAACCGACGGAGCTTGCAAAGCACGGCTGGGAAGCCCCGTGAAGCGGTCTGTAAGTCTTTAAAAGTGCTTTACGGGGCTTCCCAGCCCGGGAGCCCACAAGCGGGGGTTGGTCTAGATGACCTCCAAGGTCCCTTCCAATTCTGTTAACCTGGGAAGAAAAGGAGCCGCGCGAACGGTCGGGGCTGCGCAGCGGCGGGCGGGCGTTCCGAGCCGGGCCGGGCGGAGCGGAGCCGCCCCTGGGCGGAGGGCCCGGAGGGCGTGTGCGGGAGGCGCGGCCGGCCCTTAAGAGCTGGCGAGCTCCGGCGAGGCGCAGCCAGGCGCTTCCCGACTTTCTCTCTCGCCGAGCGTCGGAGTTCCGGGGCGGCGGCGGGGTCAGCGGCGCAAGGGGCGCGCTCCGGCTTTTGGGCTCGGGATGGGGGCCGCCGCGGTGGCGCTGCTGCTGCTGCTGGCGCTGCTGCTGCTGGGGCTGCTGGCGCTGCGCCCGCGGCTCCGCTTCCGCGCCAAGGTCGTCAGCTACATCGTGCTCTGCGTGGTCGCCTCGGCCCTCACCAGCGTCGCCTGCCTCCTCTGGAACGGCGGCCGCACCGTCCGCAACATGACGTGAGTCCCGGGCGGCCCCCCCTCCGCCCCCGCCCCCGCCCACGTGGGTGCCGCCATTGCCCCGGGCCGCGCTCCGGCCTCTGCCGGACTCCGAAGCCCTGGCTGGGCTCGCTCTCTTTTCCCGCTTGCTCTGCTGGGTTGGGATCGCCTGGTGGTCTCCCTTCCCGGGACTATTACGTGTCTCGTTTTCCCCCTTCTTTCACTGCTGTCGGGATCCCAAAGCCCTGGCGCTCTCTCTCTCTCTCTCTCTCTCCAGAAGGGCGGTGCTTTTCCAGCTGCCCTTTCACAAAGGGGTTACCCTTCAGTTTGCTCTGCTGGCTGGGGATCGCCTGGTGGTCTCCTGTCCCGGGACTCTTACGTGTCCCGTTTCCCTCCCCCTCTTCACTGCTGTCGGGATCCCAAGGCCCTGGCGCTCTCACTCTCTCTCTCTCCAGAAGGGCGGTGCTTTTCCACGCTGCCCTTTCGCGAAGGGGCTCCTGTTAGTTTGCTCTGCTGGCTGGGGATCGCCTGGTGGTCTCCTGTCCCGGGACTCTTACGTGTGCCGTCCCCCACACTTCACTGCTGTCGGGATCCCAAAGCCCCCCCCCCCCATCTTCCCCTTGCTTTGCTGCTGCTGGGACCCCCGAAGCCCTGGCCTGGTTAACTCTCTTCCACGAAGGGGCTCTTGTTCAGTTTGCTCCGCTGGCTGGGGATCGCCTGGTGGTCTCCCATCCCGGGACTCTTACCCCGCTCCCCCTTTGCTTCGCTGCTTGTAACAAGCCAAGTAAGAAAGACGCAGGCCTCCCCTCCCACCCCATCGGCCCTCCCTGCTTGCCGAGCCTCTTCTGGGCTGCTAATAGTAGTATCTGATGAGTAGCCAGTGGCAGGGATTGTTCCCAGGTCTTCCCTAAGATACGAGGCCCACCCCCTGGAGGCCACCAATCCCAAGGATCCCCCCCTCCCCAAAAAAGGGGGAGGAGAAGCAGAATAAAGTTTACACACCTGGGTTCTGTGAAGCAGGAAGTTAACCTGGCTTGCTTCTCCAAAACCCTGAAGCCGTAAAGGCAGCGTTGAGCCCACAAACGGAAGGAATTGGTCAGAGCAGGCAGGCCCCCCAATGTAAACTGCAGGGTAGGACTTGAACTCAGTGTTTTTTCAACCCTGGTAACTTTAAAAAGTCCTCGCAATTCCCAGAGTTGAACTCTATGTAGACAGTTTAGAGTTATCAAGGTTGTATCTCAATGTATCAACCCTTTCAAAACAGTTCCTAACAAATTATTCCTAACAGTTTGAAAACAATGCTTCCTATGCAGCTGATTGTGAAACATTGTAGAAGGCTTTTCTGGCTAAGCAGTCAGCAACCCTCTACTCCAGCCAGGAGGTGCTGGACTATATACTCCATAGTTCCCAGCCAACATGGCTCATGGCCATTCAGTGAACTGTAGCTGCCAAGTTAGAGAAGGCAGACGTAGCGGAACCTCTTCCAAAAGCCTATAGAATGAATTCTTAGTGAGAGCCCCTGAGATGCAGTGGTGAAGGGGTTAACTGGCTTTGGGGAGATCCTGGTTCAAGGCCTTCCCTTGGATTCCTGCCCCCACATCAAAATTCTTTAAAAGAGCCAGGCACTGTGTATGTTGGCTTGAACTCATTGGTAAAAGGTGGCCTATGAATCTATATGTATAAAAGAGAAATACCACTTGTGCCTCATCACAAAATTTCCAGAACTATAAAGCCTATAAACTTGAAATTTGGCCCATATGTTCCTCTTGGCTTCTAGGTGCTCACTAAGAAAGGATTTATCAAAATGACCATCAGAGCATTAATATTTCCTGTATTCTTATTACTATTCTTCTCCTCCTCCTCCTCCTCCTCCTCCTCCTCCTCC
>NW_020769429.1:320777-339921 GCF_900518735.1 Pseudonaja textilis
GTATGGGAAACATGGTTTATTTGGATTGATAATAGATAAGAGGGTATGAAAGTATTGTGTATTGTAAGTTTTGATAGGACACATAAATGTATATATAATGTTACAGTGCTGTTTAGTAACTTGGTATTATGTACTGTATAAATGAAAAAAAAAATGTTACCTCTTATTTAGTCCAGGGAAAGCAACAAACTGTTTGCCACAAGGAGTCTTCAATTAAAACCTGTTAGTTGGGAAAAGTGACCAGGCTCCTCCCAATGTTTAACTACTGTAAGGCTCTTGTACTCTGGGCAAGGTGACTCTGTTTACACCCCAACTTCTTGGAAGATGGGACAAAAGTCCTTTGTGGTTTCTCGATGCCAGTCTACATCACCTCCCCCTACTTCCCCGCCTACTTGGTGGTTGGGTGTATAAAACCTTAGTAGCTATGCCGTTCCTGGAATGCCTTACAGGCGAGGCAACAAGTAGAGACAAGAAATCTTACGTCGCCGCCTTTTTTTTTCTTCTGTCTTCTAACATCAGAAAACTTGTCGTTTTATTTTATTTTTTTTAAATTTATTTTGATTTGTCAATTGCTTACAAGGTAATAGGTATAAGTATAAACGTAGTTATGAATACGTGGATACATATAAGAAAAATAAACAAAACGTTGCTTGGCTGTCTTTGGGTTGGGCATCGTGGCTTCTCCTGTGTCTTGGAATCCAATAAGAGCAGATTAACAGAGTTGGAAGGGACCTTGTAGGTCATCTAGTCCAACCCCCCCTGCCGCCGCCCAAGCAGGAGACCCTACACCATTTCTGACAGATGGGAGTCCAGTTCTCTTCTTGAAAAGCTTCCAGGAACGAAGCTCCCACAACTTCTGAAGGCAACTTCTGTTCCATGGGTGGATTGTTCTCACTGTCAGAAAATTTCTCCTTGTTTGCTTATTTCCAAGTTGAATCTCTCCTTGTTCAGTTTCCATCCATTATATGTCTGGCCTTCGGGTGCCTTGGAAAACAGCCTGGCCCCCTCCTCCTCTCTGTGGCTCAAATATTGGAAGTCTACTATCATGTCTGCCCTGGTCCTTCTCTTCACCTGACTAGCAGCCGAAGAGGGCCTGTTTTTTTTAGGAGGGACGTCCTGTCTCACCTTGAATTCTCTTCTCCAGGGTTCTGGGGACAAGTTCAACCTTTCAGCCTCTGTTTACTGACTTTCCCAGAATCTCTTGCAGTGATGATCATGTCATCCATTCAGTCGCGTCTGACTCTTGGCAATTCTATGGGCCAAGGTCTCTCTCTCTCTTCCCTGTGGGGTAAATGTGATTAAAAAAGAAATCCTGGATTTTTTTTTCCTGCCATGTTTATTTAAGAGGGAAATGGATGTTGTGAGCTTTGGAGGCATTTTTTCCCTTTCAGCTCCTGAATTTCTGAACGTCCCTGGACTTTGGAGGAAGGTGTTGTTTTCTATCAACACGTCTCACTGATTGTGATGTGAATGAGCCAACCAGAATGTGGGTCCTCTGGAAACAGGATCCATTTTTTTGATGAGGAGAATCACATGGGTTCGTGGTTCTGGTACAGCTGACAAAATGGAGTTGAGAGTTGGGGGCGTTTATACCTTCTTTTGGGCTTTGCACTTGAGCTTCCTGTTCTTGTGCAAGAACATGTATTCCACTGGTTGTCAGACTCCCATGTACAGGTCATGTAGGGGTCATAGCTGGCTCTATAGGCAAAATGCAAATTGTAGGAGTTTGTTTGAGCTAAGTTTGGTTGAAGTTTGGATTGCTCTGAGATGATGCAGCGAAGGGCTTGTGTTCTGAAAGGGTGTTGGGCAATTCCTATTGTGTCGTAATGGCTTTCGTCCTGTTTTGTTTCTTGGGTGAGGGTGTTTTCTTATGAATAGAGCTATCTAGATACCTGTCTTCTTTCAATAAGTTTATTATCTCTTAAGTGCTGACATCCGCTGTGGGCTGTTCAGAAAAATGGGGGTTGCTTTCTGCCTCTAAAAAAAACACGTTTCTTCATTTCTCCCTTTGAGAAATATAATATTCTGCCTTTTTTAATATTCCTCAAAATATTCCATTCTTCTAGGAGAGGGGTAGGTGCTGACTTTCTACACAGGTATGGACTTTACCCTGTGGTGTCTGAAAAAGTGCAGAATGATTGTCCAATATTGACTGTAGCTTATGAAATAACACTTGGCTTAAGCTACAAGCTGCCAGCGTTTTTATTTCATAATTTGTTGAAAACATTTATACAGCCGCCCATTTTCTAATCAACTCTGGGGCGGCTCCCAATCAAAATTTAAAAGTATATTAAGACCATAGAGATAATTGCGTTAGAACATTAAAAAGAACAAAGACTTGGCGCCAAGTCCATTTTTAAAAACATGTAATTACTCAACTTTATCCTGCTTCTTAGCTCCCATCAGAAGGCCCTGGAACGGAGGTCTCCAAGCTTGGCAACTTTAAGACTTGTGGACTTCAACTCCCAGAATTCTCCAGCCAGAAGAAGGGGCCAAGTTAGATGGGTGGTTCATCCCCCAAATTGGCCTGGCTTGGTCAGAACATAAGCAATGGTTGTGTAGAGCTTGGTTACAGATTTTAGTTTGTGTGGGTGTTCTGGGTGGGAACATGACAAAACCCATGGCAACCTGTGGCTTTCCATTGTGTCATTGTATTGTGTCATCAATTGCAGACTTGGTCTGTAGAAAGATCTAGGTGGGAATAGAAATAAGAATAGAACAGAATAGAATAGAATAGAACAAGGAAAGAATTAGAATAGAATAGAATAGAATAGAATAGAATAGAATAGAATAGAATAGAGAACAGAACAGAATTCTTTATTGGCCAAGTGGGATTGGACACACAAGGAATTTGTCTTGGTGCAAATGCTCTCAGTGTACATAAGAGAAAAGATCCATTCATCAAGAGTCAAGAATCATTAGGTACAAGACTTAATGATAGTATAGGGTACTAAATAAGCAATCAAATCATACTAGGAAACGAAATAAAACAATATAAGTTGTAAGATACAAGCAAGAAGATTATAGTCATAAGTAGAAAAGGAGATAGGTAATAGGAAGGATGAGAAGAATAGTAGTAATGCAGTTTTAGTAAATAGTTGGACAGTGTTGAGGGAATTATTTGTTTAGCAGAGTGATGGCGTTTGGGGAAAAACTCCTCTTGTGTCTAGATGTTCTGGTCTGCAATGCTCTATAGCGTCATTTTGAGGAAAGGAGTTGAAACAATTTTTGTCCAGGATGTGAGAGGTCTGTAAGTATTTTCACAGCCCTCTTTTTGGCTCATGCAGTATACAGGTCCTCGACGGAAGACAGGTTGGTAGCCATTGTTTTTTCCGTTGAAGTCTATGTCTGTCTTGTTTGGTTGCACAGCCAAACCAGACAGGTACAGAAGTGCAGGTGACCGATGGTGGCTGTTGTCATGACGGAATTCCTTTGCGTGGGTCCAGATGATGAAAATGGCATCAGGGAATCTCAAGCAAAGGAAAGGGATTCTGAGGATAAGAGTTGAATAATGCATCGTTCCAGGTGCTAAGAAGGTGTTGGCAGATCGAGCCATCCATGGGCCCGTGGTCAGGCCATTGACTTACAGATACATGTAACTGCCAGTGCTGAACTAATTTTGAAACTTTGCATAGTTTTATGCCAGTAGATGCTGTGTTGACATCACTGGTATCGTTCTTGACAGTTTGAAATCCATGCTTGTGTGGGATGTTGATATACAGCGATTCAACATCTGTGGGAACTCAAATGGGTTTGTTGGGGAGGTTGCCTGTGGGGTTCAGTTTCCTTAGCACCCCTTTAGGTGATATCTTGAAGGTAGCTGGGAGTGCTGTTGGCATAAGGCTGAGGCTAGTCATTATCACAAGAATGGAACGGGATAGAGACAATGGGACAGTCACATTTTTGTATTTTGGGATGTAGGTAGAAGATTCAGTCAGAGTTGAAGAAGCTTCTTGGATGAGAAGTGAAATGTCTTCAGAGAAAAAAACAGAAAGTCCAGTTGCCTCCTGAAAAAAGCACCTTTGGGACAACCATGACCTGGAGGATGGAGACTTTAAGCCATGGGTCTTCAAACTTGACAGCTTTAAGACTGGTGGACTTCAACTCCCAGAATTCCTTCTCCAGTCATGCTAGCTCAGGAATTCTGGGAGTTGAAATCCACAAGTCTTAAACTTGCCAGGTTTGAAAACCCTTGTGATAGATGATAGATAGATGATAGATAGATGATAGATAGATGAAAGATAGATGATAGATAGATGAAAGATAGATGATAGATAGATGATAGATAGATAGATAGATAAATAGATAGATAGATAGATAAATAGATAGATAGATAGATAGATAGATAGCTCAGGGGTCTTCAAGCTTGACAGCTTTAAAACTTGGTCCTCCAGTCATGCTAGCTCAGGAATTCTGAGTTGAAGTTGAAGTCCACAAATCTTAAACTTGCCATGTTTGAAGACCCTTGCTATACAATTTGGGATGAACATCCTTTGAATGGCGTAGGAGTAGGAAGGGATTTCCAGAGGGAAAAATTGCAGACTACAGGAACTATTAGTGCTACTCATGTGATTCCAAGGACACAGATAAACCTCCAAGTGCTTCAATGACCCTCTAAAAGGATGCAAATGACCAGCTTGTCTGCAAGGTGTATAAATCCTTCCATTCTCCACCATCCAGTCAGGGTTGAAGTAGCTTCTTAGATGAGAAGCGAAATGTCTTCAAAGAAAAACCAGAAAGTCCAATTGCCTCCTGAAAAAAAAAGGCACCTTTGGGACAATCTGTGCATTTGGTATTTCTGATCTAAGTGCAGGACCTTATTTTTCTTATCATTGGACTGGTAGAAGGTGCCCAATTGGGTCTACTTGGATGTTTCCAGGCAGGTGCCAACTTGGGAAATGATTTCAACGGTCACGCAGTTTGTTCATAGATACGTTGTGTGGGATCTGAAGATTGAAGTTGGCAGAATGTGAGTGTCAGCCTCCAAGAATCCTCCTTCTGCTTGTCTTTCTGGCTGCCATAGAAACGGGGGAAGGGAAGAATAATTGGACTTTGTGGGGGGAAGTGTGCTGGAGGCTTGAGATGGTGAAATGTAAAAGTTGGGATGTTTCCTTGACTATGCTTACTTGCTTACTACGCAGATGTAGCCCCTTATCTGCCTAAGCCAAGGTCAGCCATCTTGGCATACCAGATGTCTGTAACACCACCTGAAGATGCCTCTCATGACATTATACCAAGGGTCTTCAAACTTGGCAAATTTAAGACTTCTGCACTTCAACTCCCAGAATTCCTGAGGTAACATGACAGAAGGAGGAATTTTGGGAGTTGAAGTCCATCAGTCTTAAAGCTGTTAAGTTTGAAGACCCCTGCATTATACACATCTCAGATTGGATGGCCAGTTTGAACTATTGGGGGTGGGAACATTGGCATAACTTTACGTGATTTTTGCACCTATTGCCTCAGATCTTGTATTTCTTCTGCTGCTACCGCTTCAGTTTCCAGTAAAAGACCTTTTCTCTATAACAAGGGAGTCTAAGGTTTTGTTTCATGGGTTTTCACTGACATTGGGTTTGAGAGTTGTTTCTAAGCTTCCTTGTTATAATTCGCTTGATGAAAACTGCCCCTCCTTCCTTTGATATTATTGTTCTTAAGGCTTTGGACGGCATCGTGTTCTCCTCTGCTGAGATTGGCACACCCCGCAATCCTGATGGACACGTTTTCTTCTTTTCTTTGGCTGTAGAACTCCAGGAACTTTTTGTGGGGAAAGAAGCGATTGTCATAGAAAGAAGACTTAGATATCTCACTTAGTTGGATTGTGGTGTGGTAGCTTGACGGCACTGAGCCTTTAATGTGAATGCGATGCGTCATCATTGCTTGGTTAAAAACAGCCAGGTAATTGCTCTGGTATTGACTAAACTAGCCAGGCCCAGTTCCTGCAACCCTTCATCGTATGTTTTAGCCTCCAGTCCCCTCATCATCCTGGTTGCTCTTCTCTGCCCTCTTTCTAGAGTCTCAGCCTCTTTTTTATAGTGTGATGGCCAAAACCGGATGCCGCACTCTAGGTGCTCTGGAATTGGGGAGGGGGGCGGGACAAGAAAGGCAGCGACTTCCCTATTTCCTTATTTTAACCTGGATCAGTTTTCGCCAATGCAAAGTCCTTTGGCTTTGCTCTTTTGTAAAAGGGCTCAGTAAGTTTGGTCCCAAAAACTTAAACCCGGGGCCCTATCTAACATAATGAAATCCAATGTAGAGAAAAGTAAAGTCTTACACTTAGGCAAGAGAAACCACGAGTACACATATAGTACATGGGGTGAAACTAGGCTTAATAGCAGGAGGGATGCATGAGAGGGATCTTGGAGTCTTAATGGACAATTAAATATAAGCCACAATTTGCAGAGGCAGGCAAAAAAGCCAATGCAATCCTAAATACAATCAAGATCAAGGGAGTACTAATAATATTCTATAAAGCCTTAGTAAGACCACACCTAGAGTATTTCATCTAGTTTTGGCCACCATGCTATGAAAAACATGCTGAGACTCTAGAAAAAGTGCAGAGAAGAGCAACCAGGATGATTAGGTTAGTGGAGGCTAAAATATACAATGAACAGTTGCAGGAACTGGGCCTGGCTAGTCTAGGGAAAAGAAGGACCAAGGGAGACAGGAGAGCATCTTCCAAGATTTGAGGGGCTGCCACAGAGAGGAGGAGGGGGTCAAGCTACTTCCTAAAGCCCCCAAAGGCCAGACAAAGAACAATGGATGGAAACTGATCAAGGAGAGTTTCAACCTAGAAATAAGGAGGAATTTCCTGAAAGGAGTGCAATCAACCCATGGAACAGAAGTTGTGGGAGCTTCATCGCTGGACACTTTCAAGAAGAGACTGGACTACCACCGGTCAGAAATGGTGCAGGGGGTTGGACTAGATGACCTACAAGGTCCTTTCCAACTCTGTTGATCTATTAAATCTGTTTAAAACAAAATCTCCAGGCAGTTGCTGATATTAATAAAGGGGTATAGTTGTAGCTCAGGGTTGACATGAAGGGTCCTTGGTGCTCTCTTCCTTGCAGACAGTTTCATTCCCCAAACTTAAGGGAACCTCATCAATGCTAGCCTTGAGCCATGGTAGTGATGGGTGGGCGAGCGTGTGCTCCGTTTGCATGAGTGGCGTGTGCCTGCCTGTTGCACCAAGGGAGCTGCACGCACCCACACGTTTCCTTGTCACCCACATGGAACCAACCCCTCCCCCTCCACACTGGCCCACAAAGCCAAAAAGGTTGGGGAACTGCGGTCTAATTGTTTCTTGGCTTCAGCACCTTTAAGGTGGATGGACTTCAACTCCCAGAATACCCCAGCTGGGAGTTGAAGTTCACCTCTCTAAAATTGTTAAGGTTGAGAAACGTTGCTCTAGCATTTAGGGATCTGGATTTGGGGTTGTTGGTGGGGGTTTTTTTGGCATTGGTGGGTAGCTGTTCCTCCTGCTTTTGTGAGGGAGGGGCCCCTTTTGAAGATACCCCCAACAGAAGGGAATTGGACCTAGGTGCAGTTACCTTAGGCCAGACGAGAAATAATGGAAGGAAACTGAACAAGGAGAGAGATTCAACCTGGAAATAAGGAGAAACTTTCTGACAGTGAGAGAACAATCAACCCGTGGAACAGAAGTTGCCTTTGGAAGTTGTGGGAGCATCATCACTTGAGACTTTCAAGAAGAGATTGGACTGCCATTTGGTATCCAATGGTGTAGGATCTCCCACTTGGGCGGCAGCGGGGGGGGGGGGGTTGGACTAGATGACCTACAAGGTCCCTTCCAACTCTGATTTATCTGTTACCTGTTGGGTGCAAACTGCTTCTCAAAGACTGCAGGGCTCAAATGCGGATTAAGCCTTGGTTGTTTTCGGCCATTGTGACTTTATTTTTTAACCTCAGGAATTTTTAAAAAAGTTAATTATATTAAAAATTACAATAATAAAAGCTAATTCAAAGTTTTTTTTTTAAAAAAAATAAAAGAATACAAAAATAGGAAGTGCAGAAAACCCTTCAGAGCTTTAAGAAGCCTCTTTCGTAAATCCAATATGGGAAAATCCAGGTCAGTCTCCTGGTATGCAAATTTTTTTAAATCCCCTTTAATTATTAAGACGTCATCTGGTTTCTTCTGTAAGCGCATCATCTTTTACCACCTCTGTAGCCTTTCATTTTTTAAATCCACTGTCAGATGTGCCTCAAACGGATCCGGTAAAACTTGTTCCTCTTCCATAATATTTTTTAAACGCATCTCTCTAGAACAGACACTCTTAAAATAAACTTCCGTCCACTGCTCAAAAACATTCTTCAATATTACAAAACAGTTTGCTGAATTCTGTCTTTGTAAAGCAAATTAACCTTTCTTCCCTTTCAATTGTATACTTTAGTTCTTTCTGGTTCCCTCTTATGTCCAAGCGTCATCATTTAATCCTATCGGTTTTTTATTTTTCAAAAAAGAGAATTCGAGCCAAAAGCATTTTCCCATGGAAAGGATTGAATTTCTGTTTAGAAAAGGAAACATCCAAACCTATTTGCATTCCTTTGAAGGCGCTGACCCTGTTTTGAGTAAAAAGATGGCCGTTGCTTTGTCTCCCAGAACTTTGAATCAGTCGGAGAGCATTGCTTGTGGTTTCCTCATAAGGAGTAGCGTTCTGGAGCACTTGTGGGTGATCCTCAGGTCCAGAGAGGAATTACAAAGAGCCGATTTCCTGGCTGCCTCTTCTTTCCACTGTAGTGATCGACTTTTATGGAACCATCTACAGTTCACTTTCTTTCCTGAAGTCATGTGAACCAGGAAATCTCTTGCTGGTCACATCTACCCGACCCATCAGACTGGGGAGGCAGGGAAAGCTGCGAATCCCATCCCCGAGGGAGATACACCTGGTGAGACCCATAAGAAGGGCCTTCTCTGTGGTGGCTCCCTCTCTCTGGAACATCATTTCCCCAGATATCAGAATGGCCCCCACTCTGATTCTCTTCCGGAAGGCATTGAAGACCTGGTTCTGCCAGTGGGCCCGGGGAACCCAGAGCGGGATGAAGCCCAGTGGAACCTGCTGTTGCTGGGGTGGGAGGTGATTTTATTATTGTTCTGACCAAGACTTCCTGAGACCATAACTAAGCACACACTTAGTTAAAACAACTCTTGTTTTATTTCACCACTGGGAATTATGCTAATTCCCAGCCTGTACTGAGTCCCAAACAGTCCCTCGAGATAAGCACCCACTTTTCTCTCCTTTGAATGGCTGCCAACAACTAAAGTGTCAAATTAACTGTAAAAAACTCGACCGAAGAACAAAGTCCACACAGAGCTTCAAGGTTTAATCTGAACAGAGCGAACGACGTTGCTTCCTGCAAAGGTTTCTCTACCTTTGCACTTCCTTTATCCCTTAGGGGAGGGGCAATCACCTCCAAGGCTTACTCCCAAGTTGCCCCTTTTGTCTCAGCTGCTCTTGCCTTCTAGCAGCTCTGTGCATATGCGCACTGGGAACAGGCTCCCCTTGTTCCTCTGCCTCGCTGCTGCCAGACTCCAGAGGCTTCAGAGGTAGCACCCCACTCCCAAATAGTCCTGGCCCCATCTCTGCATCGGATGCAGGACCCTCGTCCGAGTCCTCCCCAGACTCCCAGACCTGTTCTTCCCCACTGTCCAATTCGGCTGCCCTCTGCACAGGCTGACGGTGCATCACGACAATTTTATTAATTTATTTGATTCTTCTTACTAGTTTTACTGTTTTAAATGTGGTTTTATACCTTGTACGCCGCCTGAAGTCACCATGGGTGAATAGGCAGCAACATGAATCCAGTAAATAAATAAATACATAAATAAAATAAAATCAATTGAGAAGAAAAAGTCCTTTGAAACAGCATCTTAGTGCAAAGACCCTCAAGCAGAGGATTTTGCAAAGTGCCTCTTCGTCTCTGGCAGAAAAGCAAGGCCTCCCCTTGGGCTCGTGAGCTAAAGAGATTTTCAAAGCTGCTCTTTCCATCCTTATCTTCTCTTCTGCTGAAGAGAAGAGAAGAGAAGAGAAGAGAAGAGAACTTCTCTTCTGAAAAAGAAAAGCCCTAGCCATTCATCCCAGGAATGGGTTGGACCTCTGGCCTCGACCTCTGTCCTAAGGGTTACTCACCGCTCTTGTTGCTCCCTACGTTGGAAGTGGACTCTGCCCCCATTTGCACGGAGGTGGGGGCAGCTGCAGAGAGCCAATCGGATCCCGATTCTCGGGGTGGTGTGCCACCTGCTCCTTCCCCTCCCTTGGGCAGTAGAGGCAGTGCGCTTTCCATCTTCTGGCACAGCACCACAGCTCTCGTCCGTCTGTTTTGCCCCTGCTAGCTCTTGCGGCCTTTTTTACCCCATCTGCCTTCATCCTCAACTTCAGATCTCAACAAATAAATGCTCTGTCCTACATATTGGCAAAAAAATAAATAAATCAGAAAATAAAATACAGGGTGAATAGTCAAGACCTTGTTGATGATCCAAACTCTGTCAAGGACCTTGGAGGACTCATCTCTAATGATCTAAGTGCTAGAACCCACTGTAACTACATAGCCAAAAAGGCGTTAAGAGTTGTTAACCTAATCCTACGTAGCTTCTTCTCTGGTAATATCACACTACTAACTAGAGCATACAAAACATTTGCTAGACCTATATTCGAATACAGCTCATCAGTCTGGAACCCACATTACATATCTGATACTAGCACAGTTGAGAAAATCAAGAAATATTTCACAAGAAGAGTTCTCCACTCCTCTACTCATTGCAGAATACCTTGTGCCACCAGACTCGAAATTCTAGACCTAGAAAACTAGAACTACGCCACCTTCGGTCCGATCTAAGTATAGTATATAAAATCATACATTGCAATGTCCTTCCTGTCAATGAATACTTCAGCTTCAACCGTAACAATACAAGAGCAAACAATAGATACAAACTCAAGGTTAACCACACCAAGCTTGATTGCAAGAAATACGACTTCAGCAACAGAGTGGTCAATGTCTGGAATACTCTACCTGACTCTGTGGTTTCTTCCCCAAACCCCCCAAAATTTAACCTTAGACTGTCTACTATTGACCTCACCCCTTTCCTAAGAGGTCTGTAGGGGGTGTGCATAAGCGTACCAACGTGCCTACCGTCCCTGTCCTATTGTTTCTTTTATTTTTTATTTTTCTTATATGTATCCATGTATTCATAACTATGTTTTTACTTACACCTATTATCTTGTAAACAATTGACAAAAATAAATAAATTAATAATAATAATAATAAAATAAAATAATAAAATAAATAAAATGAAATAAAATAAAAATAATAAAATAAAAATAAAAATCCTGCGAGGTGCGGAAGTGCTGCACCTTCAAAGCAAGCTGGGACTTGTAGTTCAGCAATGATCCCCCTTTCATTGAACAAAGGTTCAAAGTTACAGTTGGTGCTAAGAATAGAATCCTTTATTATTATTGTTTTTGAAATAGAGCAGAAAATAGAAAAGGATCTATAACCTGTAGTTACACTTGCAGCTGTCACATCACACCACAATGGTGTAATTATAAGTTGGGCACTTGGCAACCAGCTCGTGCTTTTGACAGGCTGCAACATCCTGTGGTCACCTTTTGTGAACCATTTTTGGGGTTCAAGTTCCGACAAGAAACAGTGATGAGGGAAGATGGATTTCTTTAACAACCTCGTGATTTACTTTACCATGAAGTTTGTCCTAAAATTGAGTCTGACTTGACTTAACAAGTGTTACAGTGGAAATTCCAGTCGCAATTGGAATGATAAGTCAAGGACTAATTGGCATCTCTCGGTGGTTTTTAGCCCTGCCAAGACAGTGTTGGGGCTGCGGTTTTCACCCATGTGGGCCAAGGCTGGGAGTTCTAGGTGTGGTCGTTTCTCTAGGAAATGTGGGCTGTTGCAAACCAGGAGTGGAAGTTTCAGATGGAAGGGAAACGGGGAGAGAGAGAGACACACACACAAAGAGAGAGTGACAGAGACACACACAGAGAGGGACACTCACAGAGACGGAGGGAGAGGGAGAAGGGAGAGAGAGAGAGAGAGAGAGAGCACGCTTTGAGGTCAAGACAAGAGTGACATGCTGCCTCCGTCAGTCACTCCGAAGGCAGCTGAGGGACTTTGCCCAGCCACGGTTGAAAGAGCTGAGTCATTTTCATGGATAGTTTACCTTCCCGCCTCAACCAGAAAGCCGTTGATGGAGGTGACTGGGAGAGCGGAAAAGAGAGGAACTTGTTTTTCCAGCTGGGAGGCTGAAAGCAGGAAAATTCATGCAGCTCCTAGCCCTCTAACATCTCGCCAAAAGAGGTTTTGCCGTTTTAAGAAGCCAGAATTTCGGGTTTAATGAGCGAAGAAAATACCTGTTGCATGCAGGAGAGTGGAGAGAGAGTTGTGGGGGGGAGAGAAACGTGGCTTTGGTTCTGGAACAGCTTCAAGTCATCTTCGACGCGAAGTTTCACCTCTGTGGAGGGCCGGTTGTCTCATCACACACTTTTGTCTGTTTTTTTTAAAAAATTATTAGGTTAATTAAAAATGTGGTTCGCACCTTCAAGTACTTCTACGGCCTGAAGTTTGAAGTGAAGGGTCTGGAGCACTTCGGGATAGAAGGTCCCTGTGTCATCATTTCAAACCACCAGAGCATCCTGGACATGATCGGTACGGGTCTGGTCTCCATGGGTCACAGCGGGAGGAGGTATTCTTGTCCTTGGCCTGCCCAGCCTCTGAAAAGGGGCCCGGCACAAAGAATTGTGTGGGAATGGGACGATTTGTCATGGCCGATTCCTTGCGGCCAACTCACCGCAGCCGCCCTCACTATGGGCAACTTGGCGCAGGAGAATTTAACAATTCTATTTAATTATTTAAAACAAACACAATTATTTCAAGTTTTGCCATTCACATTTCATTCTGTCCCTCATTTTGCATCCTTTCTTTAATACCAATAGCACTTAGACTTATATATACCGCTTCACAGTGCTTTTACAGCCCCCTCTAAGCGGTTTACAGAGTCAGCCTATCCCGCCCCCCAACAATCTGGCTCCTCATTTTACCGACCTCGGAAGGACGGAAGGCTGAGTCGACTTTGAGCCTGGTGAGATTCGAACTGCCCAATTGCAGGCAGCCGGCAGTCAGCAGAAGTAACCTGCAGTACTGCACTCGAACCACTGCGCCACCACAGCTCATTAATGACTCTATTCCACCATTTCTTTAATATTAGTCTAACTGTTGCCCTGCAGTGAGTTGTCTTGTGGCAAGATGGCGGGTGCCAAGTTGGTTGTGGCAAATTGCCACAGACCCAAGAATTGTATGGGTTTAATGCACATGTTATGTTGCAATTCAGATTGATTGCTCACGCCTATACTCAAGAATTTAGCCAACTAACCATCAGCACTAAATTGGTTCTAGGGAAGGTCAACGGAATTCACTGGAAATGGACTTGGATTGTTTCAGCGATGTAAGCACTCCAGACTAATTCCTCACTTGACGCTGCCTCTTCTGTTCCTGCAGTGGCAGATAGACCACAAGGGGCCATTCCCATTTCATGGCCTTTGCTTGAGCTTTTAGGGAAGGGGAGAAGCCACTGAAACCAGGGTCTTCACACCCAGCCCTGGTTTTCTTAAATCAAGATTAGCTTAATCGAGATAGAACATCACATGTGTAGCCAGGTTTGCTAAAAACCTAAGTGTCAGGATTCTGGCACTTACCTCAATTAAATCATGAGTCTTGAGCCAAACTTCCAAAACTTTAAAGGATTTATTCAGAGTTAACATGTCTGGCACTGCCTGGGTGTAGCCGGCTCTGAGACACATAATCCATTGTCACCCTTGACCCTGGTTTTCCCCCACCCCCCGGGTGTATCATAATTCATATTCTCCAATGAGACACATCCATAGCCCAGAGTCATCAATCGTGTTCTCCAGTTAGATATTTGCGTGGCAGAAACTTCAGTCACCTAGTTACTATCTTTGAAAAACTATTTATGGAATGCACTTTCGATTTCCAAGCTGCCACACTGCTCTTTCAAGCCCCTTTCCCCTCTCCCTTTCTGTTGGCAAACTCTAAAAAGGCCATAAAAATATTTTATGAGTTGACATTAAGAGGTATATTTACACAGTATACCAAACTTGGTTAGAATAAACCTGTCTGGCTACCTGCCTCTCTTCTGTTCATTGACTCATTATGCAACTCATGTATATTTGGAAGAATAATAGTAATAACTTCATTATAACTTCATTATACTTCATTGCACATAAGCCATCCAGATACTTAGACTGGATTTTGCATTATTATTATTTACAAAAACAAAGAAGAAAAACAGACACAGCTCTTTTACTAACATCTCATGTTTGCTGTAAAATGTCCTAATAACAAGGGTTTACACCCACATATTAAAATCCCTTATATTAGTTTGAAGATCTAAATATGGAAAAATTAATTGTTAAAAATTAAGTCATTATGGTTAATAACTATGACCACTATGACTCAGGTTTTAAATTAGAAGCTGGGATAAAAGTCAATGTCTGCCTGATTAAAAAAAATAAGCCACAGTATTATAATCATATGTTAGAAAGAATCTTTGGATGTGGTAGGAACCCATTTTTAATATTATAATCCAGAAATGGTTTCCAATGAATTCCAGATTGGTGTTTCAGATAAGAAAGTACGTTTCTCATGGGAAAAATATGCCATTTTCTGTGAAAGGGACAGGAAATTCTCATCAGAAACGAAGAATCCTTGCCGGTTTTGTACCCTATGTAGACAATTTACCAGTGTTTAATTGATAATAATAGTTGGTTAAATTTAGACTTGTCAGGCCTAAGAAATCAGGAAATTCAAAAGGACTACAGGTGTACTGCAAAATTATTTATAATAGATAGAAGATTTATAATTCAGTACATTGATTTAATCACTTGTGAGATACATATAGATAGATAGAAATATAGATATAGATAATAGATATAGATAATAGAGATAGAGATAGATGGAGATGATAGAGATAATAGAGATAGATAATAGAAATAGACAGAGATAGAGATAGTGATAGAGATAAAGGATAGAGATAAAGAAAGATAATAGAAATAGATGATAGAGATAAAAGAGATAGATAATAGAGGTAGAGATAGATAGATAATAGATGGATGGATGGATGGATGGATGGATGGATGGCAGGCTTGAAAGGGTGTTGGGCTCTTTCATGGCCCAGCTGTAGGCTATGACCCACGTAAATGGGTTTTTAGCCAGACTAGATGCATGATGCGAATGGGTGGGAATCTCTTTCCTGATTCAATGGGGGGTGGGCTTCCTGGTTGGTCCAGCCTGCTGTCTCACCACAGCCCAGCCTTTGAGACCCCTCCCTCCCAGCGCCGAGCTGAGAGACTCTTAATTTCTCCAGAGACCATGAAATCTTGACTGAGGTTTCAACGCTAACCGAATAAGGGTTGCGTCAACGTCGTTTCCATGTTTACCTGCCCCAAACAGCCCTTGGGTTCCTCGGCCCAAATAGGACGTTCCTCTGGGTCTCTGCCAGTCACGGTCGGCAAAGATGGGGAGAGGGGCACTTGGTGGGCTCTCCCAATCTCAGAGGCAGCTTTTCAACGTGTCTTCCTCCTGTTTTTTTTTTGTCCTTCGCAGGGCTGATGGAAATCCTTCCGGAGCGCTGCGTCCAGATTGCCAAGAGGGAGCTGCTCTACACGGGGCCAGTGGGATTGGTCATCTACCTGGGTGGGATCATCTTCATCAACCGGAAGAGAACTGGCACCGCCAAGTCCGTGATGTCCGGAGTCGGCCAGACCATGACCAATGAGAACGTGAGTGCGGGGACAGGAGTGGGATTCAAATTTCTTAACAACCGGTTCTGTGAGCGTAGCCTAGTTTATGGGTGTGGCTTGGTGATCATGTGACAGGGTGGGCATGGTGTGTATGTAAATATTATAAATATTTATTTAAATATTGATTTTTTTTTATTAAAAAAGAGCATTTTTTACCCAAAAATCAGGCAAAGCAGGCAGGCAGATTGAGTTGCTCACAGAATCACAGATTCATTCAGAGATCTACCTTTCTGCCATCTGCTACCTGAGTCCGCACTGAAAAATAGAAGCTTCAGTCCTAAGGAAGGTTCAGCTCTGCTTTTGGATTAGAACCAGTCCGACCAGGTAGAATCCCACCCCTGTGTTGGTGGACGAGTGTGGTCAGCTGCCACCCCTGGCTTGGTCCCTCTGGAATCAGATTTTGGCCACTCAGCTTGTATGCTAGATGAGGCAAAACGGGGCTGGGTGTCAATTTTGGTGAGAACTGAGCCTTTGTGTTGACATATCATTTGTGAAGCCACCATTGCTTTATGGGTAGTCCTCGGCTTATGGCAGTTTATTTAGTGACCGTTTTGAAGTTAACCCGCCACCGTTGAAAAAAGTGACTTATAGCAATAGCACTTAGCACTTAGATTTATATACAGTGCTTTACAGCCCACTCTAAGTGATTTACAGAGTCAGTCTATCGCCCCGAACAATTTGAGTTCTCATTTTACCAACTTCGAAAGGATGGAAGGCGGAGTCAACCTTGAGCCACTGAGATTTGAACAGTGTGTTTTGGCAGCCAAAGAAGCCAGTGCAATCCTAAGTTGCATTAACAGAGGGATGCAATCAAGATTAAGGGAGATACTACTATCACTCTACAAAGCCTTAGTAAGGCCACACCTAGAGTCCTGCGTCCAGTTTTGGTCACCACACTATAAAAAAGTGGTTGAGACTCTAGAAAAAGTGCAGAGAAGAGCAACCTGGATGATGAGGGGACTGAAGGCTAAAACATACGAATGAATAGTTGCAGGAACTGGGAATGGCTAGTCCAGGGAAGAGGAGGACCAGGGGAGACAGGAGAGCAGCCTTCCAATATTTGAGGGGCTGCCCCAGAGGAGGGGGAGTCAAGCTATTTTCCAAGGCACCCAAGGAAGAATGGATGGAAACTGATTGAGAAGAGATTCAATCTAAAAATAAGGAGGAATTTCCTGACAGTGAGAAAAATCCACCCATGGAACAGAAGTTGCCTTCAGAGGTTGTGGAAACTTCATCCCTGGAGGCTTTCAAGAAGAGACTGGACTGCCATCTATCAGAAATGGTGTAGGGTTGCCTGCTTGGGCAGGGGGCTAGACTAGATGACCTACAAGGTCCCTTCCCACTCTGTCATTTGGTTATTCTGACTTAGCGTTGTGAAGGCATCTCAAAAGGATCTCCTACTGGGATTTTCACTAAGAACCTCAGGAATCCAGTCATTGCTTTGTCCCAATAAGGCTCTAGGATTCTAAGTTGGAGAATTAAATATGTCTCAGCTGAAGCAGCCAGATGTGCCACCTTGTCTAGACAGGCCTGGCTGAGTGAATTGTTGCCTTCTGAAGGGGTGGCTGGACGTGCTCCTTCCCTACCCAAAAGTAAAGCAAGAAAATTAAAAGACGGAGACCTGACAAGATCCTTTGGCGAGATCATATGGGATTTATTTTATCAATGGTTGGAAAACAACTATGGAAGTTGGAAATTAAAGAAGAGACTAGCACAAAATAGTAAACATGTGGTAAGAATTAAAAATGTTAAGATGGGGAATGTTAAAAGAATTAGATATATGATGTAGATTAGTATTAAGTAAGAATAGAGTATTAAAGTTAAGCAACGAATATGTATAAACTATAATGGTTATTGCACAAGGCATCTATGCCCACACGCTGTTCAAATGAAAGATGGAATGTTTGTATAAATAAATAATATATATGTATGAATGTATGTATGTATGTATGTATGTATGCATATATGTATATATATGTTTTTTTATATATATATATATATATGTATGTATGTATGTATGTATGTATGTATATGTATATGTATATGTATATGTATATGTATATGTATATGTATATGTATATGTATATATATATATATATGAAGATCCTTTGGCAAGATCCATATGCATTTTAAGCCCTAGAGCGGCCGTAGGAGTGACTGATGAAATCATAAAAGCTCTCTCTTCTTTGCAAAGTGTGCATTTTTTAACCTCTTAATTATTTGCACTTATTTGCAAAGCAAGTGGAACTTCCAAGGCCATGTTGGTAAGACTCTCATCTTACCTATTTTAATCCGGTTCATACAGCCTGGGTCTTTGGATACCGAAACAACATTTGAGACCCAATCGTCCTGCAATTTATACACACAGTTTCCTTGCACACACAGTGTCAGATCCGTGTATCTGTCATTTCTTCAATGGAAGAAGAAAAGAAGGGGGGGGGCGTTTCACCCCGCGGATGGAACAGCTGTCCTGCCCCAGAAGGAGAAAAAGGCTTTGTGTTTTTGGCGCCTCTAAGGTTACCTGGAGTTGTTGCCAGCTAAACTTAACTGTGAAGGGAATCAGGCAACTGACCAAGTGGCAGAAGGCCAACTTGGAGGAAGCCGATCCCAGGCTGGTTGCAAGCTTCCCTGTGCCTTTCCTGGACTTTGATCTGATCTGATCTGTGCCAGGGTACTATCTGTTCCTGACCTGAGCTCCCAAAGAAATTTGGAAACGATCCAGTCCAAATAACTTCCAAGAAAAAGCTAGTATTTGAATAACGCTTTCCAAACACTCCAAGAGCGCTTCGGCTATTTTCTTTCCTAATCCGTCTCAAACGACTCTGGCTCCTTGGAACAAGAACAGCCCAGCAGATACAAAACGTGCCAGTGATTTTGCTGGCCAGGTAGAAATTGGATCTGTTGATTTTTAGAGCACTTTAAATTTCTGGTTGTCCTGAAGAGCTTCAGATTAACTTCCTGTTCTCAGTAACTTGGGAGACCAAAGCGGAAGATAGAACATAAAACAGACGAATAGCGCTGGAGTTTTGAGGTCTTCTACTCCAACAGCCTGCCCATAGCAGGACCCTATACCAGTGGTGGCTAACGTTTTTGGGCTCCTGTGCCAAAAATTGTGCGCGCGCACCCAGAAGGCAATGCGAGCAGCCCCCCCCCCCCCCACACCCCCTGCACATGCACATGCGATTCCACCCTTGCCTCCTTACCTGCACTGCGCCTCCCAGCTGATTTTCGGCTCATTTGAGGCCTTTTTCGGCCTGCCAGAGGCTTGAGGGAAGACTCCTCAGCCTTTGCAGGATGAAAAAAAA
>NW_020769429.1:346397-357352 GCF_900518735.1 Pseudonaja textilis
TTCTTCTTTCTTCTTTCTTCTTTCTTCTTTCTTCTTTCTTCTTTCTTCTGTATCTTCTTCGATGTGTGAGTGTATGTTCCAGCATAACTCTGTAACACCTCCAGCAATTTCAACCAAACTTGGTACACAGATTACTTACTCCCTGGAAACAAATACTGTGGATTAAGACACCCCTAACACCCCTCGGGGTGTGTATTCTGTCAAGATACAGCCTATTGTGCCTTCAGATGGCTTCTACTGTACTACCTTAGCAGTGCTGTTAACTTCCTAACAGTGAGGACAATTAACCAGTGGAACAGCTTGCCTTCAGCTGTTTCATCACTGGAGGTTTTTAAGAAGAGATTGGATAACCATTTGTCTGAAATAGTATAGGATCTCCTGCTTGAGCAGCGGGCTGGACTAGAAGATCTCCAAGGTCCCTTCCAGCTCTATTCTGATTCTGAGGAAGGAACTGACCACCCTAAATGTCGATCAGAAGCAGGGCGCCTGAGGCAAAAACTGTTGTATTTGAGGTGGAAAAATGATATAATGGGCATTGTGGTTGGAAAGAAAAACAGCCGAAGGCGCAAGAGGTGGATAAACGGCGTTTAGTTCAGGGGTTTCCAAGCTTGGCAACTTTCAGACTTGTGGACTTCAACGCCCAGAATTCCTGGCTGAGGAATTTTGGGGGTTGACGTTTGCAAGTCTCAAAATCGCCAAATTTGGAGAAACCTGGTTTAGGGTGGGTATAAACCGAGCCTGGAATTACAGTGGTAAATCATGCTAATTGTTAAGTGAATCAGTTTTGTGAAGAAGCTTCTTGGATGAGAAGGGAAATGTCTTCAAAGAAAAACCAGAAAGTCCTGTTGCCTCTCGAAAGACAAAAAGCGCACCTTTGGGAAAACCTGCGCATTTGCTATTTCTGACCTAACTGGGTGATTGAGAGTCTCCAGATTTTTGCTAACTCTTTTTTTTAATTATTATTTGCTCTTTGAAGGTTCCAATAATTCAAGTGGTCTATTCCTCCTTTACTTCATTTTACAACCCAGAAAAGAAGACGTTCACGTCAGGTAGGGTAACGCATAGCTTGCCGTGTTGTTCTGTTCCTCTTAACTGTCCTTGGAGATCCAAATTCTCTTGCCTGGTTAAAAGGAATCCAGGTTTTTGGCTTTGTGAGCGTGCTAGGTTTCACTCCCAATTCTCTGCCTGTGGATATGTGTGGGTTCAGAGGAGCGCCCCTTCCTTCCTGCTTACTTGATAGAGGAGCCACGGTGGTGCAAGTGGTCACAGGACTGCAGGGCTCCTTCTGCTGACTGCCGGCTGCCTGCAATTTGGCAGTTCGAATCTCACCAGGCTCCAGGTTGACTCAACCTCCTGTCCTCCTGAGGTGGGTAAAAGGAGGATCCAGATTGTTGGGGGAACGAGGCTGACTCTATAAACCACTTAGAGAGAGCTGTAAAATTCCTATGAAGCGATATATATATATATCTAAGTGCTATTGCCCTTCCTCCCTCCCTCCCTTTCTTCTTCCCTCTCTCCCTCCTTTCCTTCCTTCCTCCCTCCCTCCCTTCCTTCCATGGTGGTGCAGTGGTTAAAGGGCCGTATTGCAAGCAAACTCTGCCCACTGCTAGGAGTTCGATCCTGAGCAGCTCAGGGTTGACTCAGCCTCCTGTCCTCCTGAGGTGGGTAAAAAGAGGATCCAGATTGTTGCGGGGCAAGAGGCTGGCTCTGTAAACCACTTAGAGAGGGCTGTAAAAGCACTGTGAAGCGGTATATAAGTCTAAGTGCTATTGCCCTTCCTTCCTCCTTCCCTCTCTCCCTCCCTCCCTCCTTCCTTCCTTCCTTCCTTCCTTCCTTCCTTCCTCCCTCCCTCCCATGATGGCGCAGCGGTTAAAGTGCAGTATTGCAAGCAATCTCTGCCCATTGCCAGGAGTTTGATCCTGAGCAGGTCAAGGTTGACTCAGCCTCCCGTCCTTCTGAGGTGGGTAAAATGAGGTTCCAGATTGTTGCGGGACAAGAGGCTGACTGTATAAACCGCTTAGAGCAGGGGTCTCTGCTGGCTGAGGAATTCTGGGAATTGAAGTCCACAAGTCTTAAAAGTTGCCAAGGTTGGAGACCCCTGGCTTAGAAGAGGGCTGTAAAAGCACCGTGAAGTGGTGTATGAAGTCTAAGGGCTCTTGCTAATGCTTGTCAATTGTCTCAACTAGCAGCGAAATCCCTTCGCCCCTGTTTTCCACGGTCCTGGTTTCACCACCTTTGGCCAATTCTCTGCCGTCCCCAAAGTCTGTTTCTTTCTGGAAAGTTCCCTCAGTCAAAGCAATAAAGTGGGGCTCCGTAGCACCTTCCGGGCAAGCAGCTCATCCATACTGTGAGATGCTCTAGGACTTAAGTCACCACCACGGTCAACTCACCATGTACAACTCGTCGCTGGACATGAGCTACACTAGTCTAGAAGAAACAGTGGAATAGCGCCATTAAAGCAAGGGTGTCAAACTCAAGGCCTAGGAGCCGGATCCAGCCCACGGGACTGTCCTGGTCTACCCAATGCAAAGAGGAAACAGGCCAGCAATTTGGGGAGTGGCACCAATCTGGCCATGGCCATCCAGTCAGCCACGCCCCCCTGCCCCCCCCTCCTAGGTCAACCACAGCCCTCAATGAAATTGAGTTTGACACCCCTGCATTAAAGGAAGGGTGCCAGGAGGGACAGAATGAAACGGGAATGACAACAATTAAAATAATTTTATTTTAAGTAATTAAATCGAATTGTTGAATTGTCCTGCAACGAGTGAGTTGACCCCTGGTGAGTTGACCATGGCAAGTTGACTCCGGCCAGTTGTCCCATTCCGTTGTGGGAACCCCAAAAGAACAGTGAACAGGAAATTAAATCGGGAGACCTATAAGGAGAAGAAGATGAGTTTGAGGGTTGGGCCATGTGTTGGGTGAGTGGGAGGCATTGACTTGTGGGGGGCCCTTCCCGAACACTTGGGAGAGTTGGCTTGACCAATCAACAGAGCTTGCTGCTTTAAATGTGTGTGTCAGGATTCCAGCAATCGCCCTCATTAAATCATGACTCTCGAGCCAAACTTCAAAAAACTTCAAAGGATTTATTAGAGGCGACATCCTGGCACTGCCCTGTATGAAGCCAAATCGGTGGCCCAGTTTCCTCCCTCCCCCCCGGGTGTCTCCTAAATCAGATTCTCCAATTGAGCCCGTTCATGGGCTGGGGGTCATCAATCACATTCTCCAAGTAAATATATTCATGAGCAAAAACTCTGGTAGTTTAGCTACACTCTCTTAAAAGATAAGAGTTGGAATGTACTTTTGCTTTCAACTGATCTTCCAGATTTTCTCCCCCAACCTTTTATGGCAACTATTAAAACAGGCATAGGGATGTTTGATGAGTTTTCCAGGTATGAATTTACCCCTCTCTTTTCTCCCTCCAGGCAAAATCAAGGTGGAAATATTCCCACCCATCTCGACGAAAGGCCTGACAACTGAGGATGTTGATGATCTCGCCAAGCGGTGCTACACTACCATGAGGGAAACCTTCTTCAGGTTGTCGGGGAAGAGCAAAGAAACCAACGGAGAGGCCTCCATCCTTGGGCAGTAGGGTCTCTGGGGCCCGATGGCTGTGGGACAGATCCTTCCATTGCCCCAAATACTGGCCAAGATCCCCTTGCTTGATGTTGTGAGGACAATGTGTAGGTTGCTCCCGAAGAACTTGAGGGAGGGAGGAGGAAATTTCAACCAGTGTGGATGTGCTCAAACCTCTCAGGTGGAGGAATCTCCTCCGGCTTTTCCCTCCCCGCCTTCTTCTCCACAAACTGCTATTACCAAAGAGTCCTGGGCTTCTTCTCAGTGTCCACAACCAGCAGTTTAAACCACCCCAAGTGCCTTTTCTCTCTCCTGGTGACTCCAGGGATTGAGTCCACGCCTTCCTCCTTGTCCTCTAGGGTGATAGTTGGCGCCTCTTCCCTTCATTGGGCACAGGGATAAACCGGGTGGACAGGACCAGAACCTGCCCCACTTGGCACTTTTCCCTGAGGAAGATGGGGGGTGGGGGGTCAGCCCCCACTATTTGACGCTGTTTTGGGTTGAAGGGAGAACGTTCCTGAACCAGTAATGATCCTTGTCCAGAAGAGGGAGATGCTGGGAGTTTGCTGTCCTGATAAGGCTGCATCTATTAATGTTGGGAGACAAAGGTGAGCGAGTAAACTCTCACAGGTAAGCTGGGGAGAGTGTGAAGGACCACTGCAGAGTTTGCCACTATGGTAACCGAGCAAATCCTATCTTCTACCCAGGACTCTCAGCGCAGCGCTTCTCAGTCTCACCAACTTTTAAGATGTGAGGACCTCAGCTCCAAGAATTCCCCAGCCAGCTAATAAGGGAATGCTGGCTGGAGAAGTCTGGGCACTGAAGTCCATACATCATAAAGTCCTTCCAACTTTAAATGTAGCCTAAGAATAAGGAACTTTTCTTATTTATTTGGGAACAAAGTGTCCCCCCACCCCCCAAAAATGTTATTTTCTTTGAAGATAACTATAGCTCCGTTGCAAGCAGAGATATTTCAAGGATTTGAGCCGCCAAAAGTGGCCTCATGGTTTTGGGTGCCGAAGTGCAAAGCAGACGTACTAACTTCAAAATTCTGAGATCTCGTGATGGCGGAGAGAAGAGCTGACAGGGAGCGAATCCTTTTTGCTGGAGAGGAATTCAAAAGAGTTACAAACGTGTAAAGAAATTTGATTAAATTGACCCTGCCCGTGGTGTTTGGATTGGCCCATCACCTCAGCACAAAGCCTGTGCATGCATTTTTGTTTTGATTTTTGTAAGAATGGAGGGCACTAATGGCTGTGCCCTCAGCGGAGTTGTGAGTCCCAACGGCTGAGTTGCGCTGCGGCAGAAATCCCCAAAACTCTTAAAGGGAATGGAAAGTACTTTCAGACAGGCATCGTGTTCACTCAGAATCGTGATGGAGAACTTGCCATTTGTCCAGCATCCTCTGCGTGTTGAGCTGCTGCCCTGCTAAACTGTGGTTGTTCCCCACAAGCCTTGACCCCCCCGCAGCCATTGTCATCCGAACCAGACAGAGGAGTCACTGCCTGTTGGTTGACAATCATCCTTGCGCTCCCTTCAGTGTCCAAGTTGAGGGAAGACTCCGCCATCTTGCAAAGTTTGAATGATGCTCTCCAGCCCCCCGAGAGAAAGACTCTGGAATATTTTTTTTTTACTCAAGGTTGGAGACTTTCATCTGTTTCTGAACCAAGTTGGGTGGGCTTAGGTGATCTTTAAGGTCCCCGCCATGCAAAAGCAAGTTGCTTTCCCTTAGTTTCATCCAATCTGCACCCCCCCCGGTCCCCCATGGGTTATTCTACAGTCCCACAAAAAGGCCCGGGACTGGGCACAGCTCCTTGATCCGGAGGCTCCAGAGCACAAGATCTCAACCATAACAACGTCAAGATGGGCAGCCTTCAAACTCCCAGAATTCCCCAGCCAGCTTACCGGTTAGGGAATTGTGGGAGTTGGAAGTCCATCCATCTTAAAAATCACTGAGGTTGAAAACTCTCCGGAGAATTCCTTGGTGATCAGTCATCCTTCCATGGATAGGAGAACAGTTGAAGTCCAGGATCTCTCTCCGCTCCATCCCAGGATCTTGGGTGCTGTTCGTGCTGTGCCCCCACCCTCCACCCCAGTCCAGTTCTGCAACAAAGCCGCTTTGCTGGGGGGATGAAGCTACGAGATCCGCCCAACACAATTCCAGCATTCAGACGATCTGTTCTCTCCACCATCTTGTAAAGCCAGTTTCAGCTTTATTTACAGGGTTTGGGAACATGGCTGTCCTGTCTGGAGGGGAGGGAGGAACGACAAGGCTCTCAACCTTAGGAAAAGCACTTACCACCAGCCTATCTTCAGGGGGTGCAGACAAGAAAGAGCTTATGTGGCTGCTGGGAGTTGTAGTCCTGGCAGCTGAAGAATGGTTTTCCCACCCTGTCTGAAGCATACCAAAAACATGTGCAAAAGTGCCTTATTGCTAAAGCTTTGATTGCTTTTTGGTATCGTCAAATGTACTATTTTTATAAAGAATTTTATTTAAAGAGAACCAATGCTGGAGTGGTTGATTCCTTCCAACACTTTGGCTTTGGGGAAATTGGGGGAGGGGAGGCAGAGGCTCCATTAGCCGCCATCATCTTCGTTTAACGATCCCATAATCCCTTGCATTGGGGTGGGAGTCTAGGCAACTGAATGGAACTAGCAAGGGTGTTTTAATGGCTGGATGCCCTCCCTGTCCCCAATGTGGAGTTTTCTTCAGTGGATATTTTCTCAGCGTGCCCAGAGGGAGAAATATCCGTGAGGCTCAATAGCCAATGGTAATTTACCTTGTTACATCCACCTTAATGTTAAGCGTTTTAGTCAGGGGTGGGATTTTACCAGTTCACACCTATTTGCTAGAATCGGTTGTTAACATTCTAAGCACAGAGAACTGGTTGTTAGAAGAAATTACTGGGCTAATCCTGTAAGGAAGGCAGGAAGGAAACATTCTGGTGTTGCTTACAGAAACTGCCTCTCCGTTAACCCTAATTACGTTCTTGGCAGGACTAGACTTCCTGTCTCAGGAATCTCTCTGGAGTTTTTTCCCCCCTCCTTTTCTGGTACTTTGGTTATGTGGAGGGACCATTCAAGGTTACAATGGCACTGAAAAAAGTGTCTTATGACCCTTTTTCACACTTACGACTCTGTTGCAGCATCCCCACAGTCATGAGAGGCCAGGCAAGGAGATGCGTGCCTCAATGTGACTGATATTGAGTTGGCCACGCCCAGCCAACAACATGACCACCAAGCCACATCCACCAGTCACATGACCACCAAGCCACACCCACCAACTAAGACACGCCCACAGAACTGATTGTTAAAAAATTTGAATCCCACCCCTGGTTTTAGTGCCACATTTCACTTTGTATGCAGCATATTGCAGACTGACTGCCCACAGTTTGGAGTTCGATCCTGAGCGGCTCCAGGTTGAACTCAGCCTCCTGTCCTTCCAAGGTCCATAAAATGAGGGCCAGATTGTTGGGGGCAAGAGGATAACTCTCTAAACTGCTTAAGAGAGGGCTGTAAACCACTGTGAAGCGGTATATAAGTCTTTGGGCTATCACTATAACTCAAGGTGGCAAACGCACACAATACTCCTTCATCCTATTCCTTCTACAAGCCGCCTTTGGAGCTGGGTTGGGCTGAGAGAAAAGGACTGGCCCAAAGTCTCCCAGCCAGATTTTGTGCCTAAGATGGGATTAGAACTCACAATCGCTTGCTATCTTAGGCCCAGCACCTTCACCATTTCACCCAACTGGCTTGATGCTCCTTTTGCTCATCGGTGGGGCTTCTGAAGGGTCTCCATGGAAAATCCAGCCGAGCCTGCAATGATGCCACCCAAAGCTTTCTTCTTGGCCTTTCCAAAACCCGAGCAAAGGAACTTCCAAGTTCACCTAAAAGGCATTTCCACCCGAGAGGCAGTGAAATGACATTTTTGCCCCCAGCAAGTCGTTTTCGAGACTGAAAAATCCCCTCCAAGGCCCTGCCTCAGTGGTCTTGCAGGAAAGCTCAGCGAATGCAGCCATTCTAAGCTCTCCCCATTATAATGAGATTAAAAGTCCCACTTCTGAAGGTGTTTTAGCCAAGAACAGGTTTATTGGAAAGCCGGGGACAGGAAGACCCCAGCCGGTCCAGCATGATTTCCATGGTATCTTTCAAACATTTGCAGAACTTCAGCAAACCTCAGAACATCCTTTTCTTCTAGTTGTTTCCTTCCTTATCAGCGGCTCTGCCTGGCTCCCACCGTTCCTAAGGGCTTCCTTTTGCTTCCACCCAACCTCATCACAATCATGTTTTTACTGAGAAAGGAGAAACAGGGAGGCCAACCGTCCCAAAGATCCATTAATTTCCCAAAGAGGTTACAAGCAGGTTACAACAGCTTCTCCGTTGTACAAAGTGGCCCTAGCTTAAGGCTGTCAAACTCAGTTTCACCGAGGGCGCATCAGGGGGGTGTTTGACCTCAGAGGGCCGGGGATATGTGTGTGTGTGTGGCCAGGGATAGGCTTCTAGGGGTCCGGGGGAGCCCCTCACTAAATTTCTGTGCAGTTCAGAGAACCCTCAAATCCCACTGCTGTCTGGTCCCGCCCGCCCCTCCTCTCCCAGGAGTCCCCACATGGCCCGTTTTGGATGCAGGTAAGTGCAGGGCGCATGTGGAGATCGGGAAGGGTGAAAAACAGGCCTCCTGGGAGTTCGGGAAGGCCAGAAATAGGCGTGTTTCCGGCTTCCAGAGAGCCTCGGGAGCCTGGGGAGGCTGTTTTCGCCCTTCCAGAGGCTCAAGGAAAGCCTCCGGAGTCTGGGGAAGGCAAAAACACCCCCCCACACGGTGCAGGAGGCCAACTAGGCCACGCCCACCATGGCCCTGCAACCAGACAGAAAACCCTTTGCTAAAATTTTTGAAGCCCGCCCCTGGGCTTGGCCATGGTGGGCCTCCTGCAGCACAGGGCTGCGCAAAGGCCCAGTGTGGCCTGTTCTCCAGCGGGCAGAGTGCTGCAGGAGGCCAGAGAGCAGGGGTGGGGTTCGAATTTTTTTTAACTACCTGTTCTGTGGGCATGGCTTGGTGGGCGTGGCAGGGGAAGGATACCGCAAAATCTCCAGTCAGAGGTGGGATTGGCCGGTTCTCCGAACTACTCAAAATTTCTGCTACCGGTTCTCCAGAACTGGTCAGAATCTGCTGAATACCCACCTCTGCAAGGGAGAGCAAAAATGGGCCGGTGGGTGGGGCTGCATGCGGTCCCGCTGTGGCCCATTTTGGCCGGCAGAGGCCCCACGGGCTGCTCCTTTGATATTTGCAAGCCGGCTTCCGTGGGCCAGATTTAAGCATCATGCGGGCCAGCTCCAGCCTTTGGGCCTCGAGTTTGACACCCCTGCTCTAGTTTTCATTCACAAATCTCTGCCACTGTTGCCCCATTGTGCTCTTCAATGCACAATATTGCAATGAACCCCCGCTGTCGGGACGATAACGCTCAATATGTGCAGGGAAGCAACCATGGAGGTTAAAAATCCATGCTCCGAACAAGAAAGAAAGGAAAGCGAAACATCTCCACTGTTGCGAAACACACACACACACACACACACACACACACACACACACACAAAGCAAAAAGAGACTTGGGATTATCCCCTTTGCTTTCTTCGCCACCTTTGGTACGTTGGCAAAGGCGGAGGTAATTCGATGCACTAGCAGCCCAAGTTCCTGCTTTAGGTGCTAGTACCTGGTCCATGAGGCAGAGTTATGGACTCCTGACGCAAAAGTACCTGGCTGGGCGGTCTAACTAGGGAGAGCAGCTCTGTAGTAGTGAAGTACCATGAGGGGAATGGACAATTTGCCACAGACAACTCGCCATGGCCAACTCATTGCAGCCAGTTCCAATACTTGAGGGGCTGCCCCAGAGAGGAGGAAGCGGTCAAGCTATTCTCCAAGGCACCTGAAGGCCAGACAAGGAACAATGGATGGAAACTGATCAAGGAGAGATTCAACCTGGAAATAAGGAGGAATTTTCTGACAGTGAGAACAACCCATGGAACAGTTTCTCTTCAGAAGTTGTGGGAGCTTCATCCCTGGAAGCTTTCAAGAAGAGACTGGACTGCCCACTGTCAGAAATTGTGCAGGATCTCCTGCTTGGGCGTGGGGGGGTTGGACTAGATGATCTACAAGGTCCCTTCCGACTCTGTTAAAGATTTCTGCAGCTGAATAACCAAATCCAGACCAGGGATCTCTTCGCGAGGCTTCATGTGAAGTGATGCCCTGTTTACAGGGTACGCAGTAAATCCGTTTGCACAAGAATGTTTGCAAGCAACAGTCTCTGGAGAACGGACATTTCTACTGGAGCGAAATGTACCGTCACCACAGTCAAGGTGAGTTCCACACCAGGGTGCATTTATTGCACGCCAAGAGGGAGCAGGCTCAGCTACCCAGTGCCCCCAGTGTGTTGAGGGGGGCGGCACACTGGATGTCTGGAAAAGGGGTGGGCAAATTCAACAATGGTTGGATTAATGACAAGAACAAAATGCATAAGGCAGAACATGGGCGAACTCTGGTTTCCTTTAAGGCTGTTTGAACAGATTACCTGTATTAGGTACTAGCTCAATATCTGCTTCGCTACAAAACTATGTGGTCAGGCTTAGTTTTGGGGGAGGAAAATAAAGGGGAGGGGGAATTCTGCCTCTGCCTACCAGCATCCATCGGTATTCATCTGGATAAGGTCCTGTCCGTGTGTGAGAGAGTTGAGGGCTGTTTGGAAACTGAAACAGTATTTGCTGTGCGACCAAGGAGAAGACAGCAAGGAGCCTGGGGCTGGCTTAGCTCAACTATTCTGTACCAAAGCTGCTTGGTGCTGTGAAACTGAAATTCTTCTCCTCTGCTTGTATTTTGCATTTGGAAGAGATTTCTTTTCAGGTGGGGAGGCGGGAGTAGAACTCCTTAGCATCAGAGCATGTGAATATCAATAATAATAGAAGAAATACAAATGCTCTGATGGTCATTTTGAAAAATCCTTTTTTAGCGAGCACCTAGATGCCAAGAGGAAGATATGTGCCAAATTTCACGTTTGTAAGCTTTACGGTTCTGGAGATTTTGTGATGATGCACGGGTGGTATTTCCTTTTATATACAAAAGATTTTTAGAAGGGGATGTTCCTGCAAATGAATTCTGACTGCTTTACTAAAATCAGGACTGTGTTTATAAAGGACAGGGGAGAAAATATATATATATATTCCCACCAAGCTGACAGGAAATGTCAACATTTTGCAAGAGAGATTCAAGGTTTAGCAGAATCTTGACAGGCCCTATCCAATAAGATGCTGATTCAGCAGGAAAAGAAATAAGGTTCCTTCCTTCCTTCCTTCCTTCCTTCCTTCCTTCCTTCCTTCCTCCCTCCCTCCCTCCCTCC
>NW_020769429.1:357452-375529 GCF_900518735.1 Pseudonaja textilis
CTTTCCTTTCCTTTCCTTTCCTTTCCTTTCCTTTTCCTTCCTTCCTTCCTTCCTTCCTTCCTTCCTTCCTTCCTTCCTTGGTGTGCGGTGGTTAGAATGAAGTATTTCGGGCTGCCCACAGCCATAAATTCAATCCTGAGAGGCTCAAGGTTGACTCAGCCTTCTGTCCTTCCCAGGGGGATAAAATGAGGACCCAGATTGTTGAGGGTCAAGAGGCTGACTCTGTAAACCGCTTAGAGGGGGCTGTAAAAGCACTATAAAGCGGTATATAAGTCTAAGGGCTATTGCTAAGTTGGAGCCAGGTGTCCGTTGCAACACAGACTTCAACTGCATTCAACAGACGTCAACAGAGGGATGAGAGATTCAAGATCACGGAAAGTGAGAATACCACTTGTGAACGCTTGGACTACTGCAACCAGTTCTGGTCACCACGACACACACACACATACACACACAAACCACACACAAGAACTGAGATCCTAGGAAGAGTGCAGAGAAGAGCAGCTAAGACAATCAGGATTCTGGAAGCTAACTCATAGGATGAACAGGTGAGGGAGGGAGGTGTATCTAGCTTAGAAGGCTTAGAGGTGAAATAATTACCATCTTCCAGGATTTGAGGGGCTGTCACAGAGAAGGGGGGGGGGGCGTTGATTTATTCTCTAAGGCAGGGGTCCCCAAATCCAGGTCCATGCACCAGTACCTGTCTGGGATATGCCAGAAACTGGGCTGCGCAAACAAGCAAAGCCCCAAATCACAGGATGCAGACAGCACATGAAACCACAACCCTTCTGCTCCGTGGATAAACTCTCCACGGAACCGGTCCCTGGTGCCCAAAAGGCTGGGGGGTGGGGGCACTGCTCTAAAGGCAGGGTAAGAAGTAATGGGTGGCACTTTGTTTAAAGAGATCCAACCGACATTAAGGAGAAACTTCCAATTGAACCAGAGGAAGGACTCTCCCTCCAGAAGTGGTGATGCTTCATCCCTGAAGGTTTTCAAGAAGAGATTGGACAGCCATTCGCTTCCTGCTTGAGAAAACGGGGTAGTAAGTATTATGTAAGGCCACACCTAGAATCCTGCATCCACTTTTGGTCACCACACTATAAAAAAGAGGTTGAGACTCTAGAAAGAGGGCAGAGAAGAGTAACCAGGATGATGATTGAACTGGAGAATAAAACATACAATGAACGGTTGCAGGAACTGGGCCTGGCTAGTCTAGGGAAGAGAAGGACCAGGGGAGACAGGATAGCGGCCTTCCAATATTTGAGGGGCTGCCCCAGAGAGGAGGAGGAAGGGGTCAAGCTGTTTTCCAAAGCACCTGAGGGCCAAACAAGGAATAATGGATGGAAACGGATCAAGGGGAGATTCAACCTAGAAATAAGGAGAAACTTTCTGACAGGGAGAACAATCCACTCATGGAACAGAAGTTGCCTTTCAGAAGTTGTGGGAGCTTCACACGTGGAGGCTTTCAAGAAGAGACGGGACTGCCATCTGTCAGATATGGCGTAGGGTCTCCCGCTTGGGTGGGGGTTGGACTAGATGACCTACAAGGTCCCTTCCAGCCCTAGGAACCTGTTCTATTTCTTTCTGAAAGAGGGAGGACATGGGAAACAGTGGGAGTATTCCTACAATTGGAAAGCAAAGCAAGGACACGAATGGTGCATTTACACAGGGCGGGGGAGGGCTGGTTTAGCCCTCCCCCCCAGAGAAATAACCCTGCCTTGCCAAGATATTTTGGGTGATAGCCTGGAAAAGAGCAGCCTCTGAGCTTTGCCAAAGGGGCCCCGTTTCGTTGCTGCTCTCATACCTCCCGAGGAAGGCGAGACCTGCTCCCCTCACCCGAATCCGTCCACTCCGCAAGCAAGTTGCTTCCTGTTTCCAGGGATGTTTAGCTAGGTTTTTGCCTCTCTCCCTCCCACAACCCCTGGCCAGCAGGGTTGGGAGAGGTGAGCCACCCTGGGAGCCAGCCAGCTGGAAGGAGGGTGAGTGGGCTCGCTGAGAACGTGGTATTTCCAGCCTCTTAATCCTCTCCGCTGCCTTGGCTTGGCTTGGCTGCTGGAAACAGGGCTCAGTTGCTACTCAACGGAGAGACACAGCAGAAAAAACAGTGGGATGCGGGAGCACCAGGGATCTCCATCCTCCTGCAGCCTCAGAGCCGGTTCTTGCAGGAACCTACAAGGGGACAAAAGGGGACGTGAGGGCTCAGTGACTAGGACGATGAGCTTGTCGATCCGAAAGGTCGGCAGTTCGGCGGTTCAAACCCCCAGCGCCGCGTCACGGAGGGAGCTCCCGTTCCTTGTCCCGGCAGCTTCTCCCAATCTAGCGGTTTGAAAGCACGTAAAAAAATTGCAAGTAGCAAAATCGGGACCCCTTTGGTGGGAAGGGAACAACGTTCCGTGCGCCTTTGAAGGCGTTTAGTCATGCCGGATACATGACCACGGAGACGTCTTCGGACAGCGCTGGCTCTTCTTTGGCTTTGCAACGGAGATGAGCACCGGCCCCTAGGGCTGGAAACGACTAGCACGGATGTATGAAGGGAACCTTTACTTTTTACCTTTACAGGGACAAAATGGCAAAGCCAAGCTGGGAGGAGGGGAACTTGCTTGTGCTTTGCAAGGAGGAGAGTCCGTGAGGGTGAAGGAAAGGAAAGAACACGGGAGAAGGGACTTCAGAGGAAGGAAGGCCTCTCTCAGCTATTTCAAAAGAGCTGATTTCCCCCATTGCCCACCCAAAAGTTTGCTCCGTGCTCTCTGAGCTTGGCTGTTCTCTTGCAGACATTTCATAACCTGACTAGTTAACATCATCAGTGTTAGAAGGGGACGGGGTTTGTTTGCTCTCTGCTTGGATGCTAGTGGCTTCCCTGACAGTACTGGTGGGGGGGACTCCTTGATTGGGCGGTGGATTGCTGTTGGATTGTCTGTCTGAGTTGCCAGTTTCTCCACTGGGGTATCGTTTACTGATTCAAGTTTCAAGAAGTAAACAGTAAACATATCCAGGAATGATCGAGTCAGACCAACAATCAAGCAGCAAACAACAGACAAATTAAGACCAAGAAGAAAACACCCCCCACCAACACTGACAGGGCATGCCACTGTATAAACCGAGAGCAAACCCCACTCCCTTCTAGCCCTGATGATGTTACCTAGCTGGCTCATGAAACGTCTGCAAGAAGACAAGTGAGCTCAGAGACCACCCAGAACCTCACAATCCTCCTCCTCCTCTCCCCAGACCCTCCTAGCAAAATGATGATGTTACTTAGTTGGGTGAAGAAACGTCTGCAAGAAAATTACCAAGCTCAGAGAGCACCGAGGACCCCACAGCCCTCTCCTCCTCCTCCTCCTCCTCCCCCTCCTCCTCAAATCCCACTCCCTTCTAGCACTAATGACGTTACCTAGTTGGGTCATAAAATGCCTGCAACAAAACAACCATATTTAGAGAGCCCCAAGGAGCCCTCCTCGCAACCCTGAGCTACAAATATTAAAATTTTGCTTCCCGCCCGCCCATTTAGCTATTTAGGGCACACCTTCTACCTGCAAATTGGGGGAAGAAATCCCTGGTCCTGATCTGGAGCTAACAGTATCCCTGAATATGTGGAAAGGGGGTGGAAAGTTATTGGGGGAGGGGGCATAGAAGAGGGCTGTAGGGCTCTGCAGACCAGCCACCCGTCCCTCAATTCCTCCTGCACTTTGCACCACTTCTGCTTCCGTCCCAAGGGAAATCCTGCCACGGATCCGGGCCATGTAGACTATTTGGAAAGGGGGCGTGGGTGGATGGGTGGGAGGGAGGGAGGTCCATTGGGGCCACCTACAGGTTTCCAGGCGCTCCTCCAGGAAAGAGATCTGCTCGCTGAGCGAATCTATTCGGTCCAGTTGCTGGATCACGTGGACCAAGAGGCTGATGGGTTCTGCCCCGGGGCCCTCTCCGGCGCCAGGCAGGTCCAGCTTGAGAAAGGGTGCCAATACGAGCTGGAACTTCTGTTGAGAAAGGGAGAAAGTGTCTTCAATACAGAAAAGCCTTCAAGGGAACATTAGAAAGAAGAAAAAACCAAAGACTTTTCTTTCGGGTGGAACGGAACAAGGACTTGGGAGACAAGAAATCAGAACTCTGATGTTGTATATCACGGGTCCCCAAACGGGGCAACTTTAAGACTTGTGGACTTCAACTCCCAGAATTCCTCAGCCAGTGCAGCTGCGTTGGTGAAGACCCCACCAGCGAAGCTCAACTTAAGACTTTCTTTCCTGAGTCGAGCCCATCGTCTTAATTACCGAGTGGATTTCCCCTCCCTGATGTCTGCCTGGACCTTATGGGTTTATGTTGCTTAGGGCAGCGACGTGCTGCTGTTCAGACCACCGGCCTCTCCGTTCCTAACCGCTTGGTTACTAGAAGGAGACTCACTTCTTCCAAAGCTGCCAGCCTGCTCCTCAGCTCTCTCACTTCGTCTGGAGCGGGAAGGTGGTCACTTCCTGCTACACAAATGCACAACAGAACAGGAACAAACACACAACAAAAAAAAGCATCTGTAAGAAGCTGGTTAAAGTCAGACATCACAGGGATTGCAAGAAGGTTGTGTTTGTTACTATTCTAGGATACAATAAGATGCTCCCAAAAGTCTGTCCGAGTTTCTCTCGGTCCCTTCGTACACTTAAGAGAATCAGTTTTCTTTCTCGAGTTTCTTTCTTGCGTTTCCTTCTCTCTGTCCACGTCCTGACCCCCACTTGACGTCTCTCTCTACTTCCGTCCTCAAAGCCAGATCTGCATTCCTTCACGATGGCTTCTCAAACAACCTGGGGGACCGAGGCCATTTGTTCCCAGTTATAGCCAAGAAACAACCAGAAGCCCTTAGGAATCTGGCTCGGCTGAAGGACGGCTAGTTCTCGACTGACAACAAAAAGGACAATTTTTCACACCTACGACCGTTGCAGCATTCCCGTGGTCACCCGATCAAAATTTGGATGCTTGGCAACGGGTTCATGACGGTGAGATTTATTTTATTTATTTATTTGGTTTGTCAATTGCTTACAAGGTAATAGGTATTAGTAAAAACATAGCTATGAATACATGGGTACATATAAGAAAAATAAAAAAAGAAACAATAGGACAGGGACAGTAGGCACGATTGGTGCGCTTATGCACGGCCCCTACAGGCCTCTTAGGAGAGGGGTGAGGTCAATAGTAGACAGTCTAAGGTTGAAGTTTTTGGGGTTTGGGGAAGAAACCACAGAGTCAGGTAGATTCAGCTGGTAGGGATCGGTTCAGATGAACCGGTAGTTCCAGCGACGCTTTGGTTTCACCCACCCACCCCTGCTGTATTCTGTCAGATTTCCTTTGTTTGAAGCCCAGCTGTTTGGCATGGCAGCCCGAATTGCCACGCCTTGGCTGTTTTTACTCAGTGGTAGGATTCGAAGTTTTACCACCGGTTTGGTGGGCGTGGCTTGGTGGGCACACTTTGCATGCGTGCACAGACTTTACGTGCGCATGTGCACCAAATGTGCACCAGGCACAGAGGTATTCCAGCTCACCTCCTGCAACCCTGCGCTCTCCCGGTCACTTCAGCAGCTGCCACGCAGCACTCGGCTGTGCTGTGCAAAGCAGCTGCGCTTCAAAAGCAGGGGATAAAGGCAGCGGTGGGATTCAAATTTTTTAACAACCGGTTCTGTGGGCGTGGCTTAGGTGGTGGGCATGGCTTGGGTGGTCATGTGACTGGGTGGGCATGGCTTGGTGGTCATGTGACTGGCTGGGCTTGGCCAACTCAACATCACTCACATCGAGGCACGCATCTTCTCGCCTGGCCTCTCATGACTGTGAGGATGCTGCAACAGTCGTAAGTGTGAAAAATGGTCATAAGTCAATTTCAGTGCCATTGTAACTTTGAATGGTCCACACAAGCAAAGTACCAGCAAAGGAGGGGAAAAACTCCAGAGACGTTCCTGAGACAGGAAGTCTAGTCCTGCCAAGAATGTAATAAGGGTTAACGGAGAGGCAGTTTCTGTAAGCAACACCAGAATGTTACCTTCCTGTCTTCCTTACAGGATTAGCCCTGTAATTTCTTCTAACAACCAGTTCTCCGAACTGCTTAGAATGTTAACAACTGGTTCTAGCAAATAGGTGCGAACTGGCAGAATCTGACTCCTGGATAAAGGTGAAAATGGGAGCCCGGGCAGGTGGGTGGGCCCAACAGTAGAGCGGCAGGGAGAACCATTTCAGTCTCCATTGCTCATCGCCACTACCAGCTTGGCAGAACTGGGCTGAACCGGTAGAATACCACCACTGCCCGGGCTGTGGTAAAAGGTAAGTTTTCCTTCTATTTTCAAAACGAAAAGCATGTACCTGCGTGTACGAAACATGTGCCCACCAAACTGGTTGTTACACCAGTTGAATCCCACCACTGGTCCTACGGTCATGTGATTGGCTTTTGTCACCTTCTGACAAGTGAAGGAATGGAAACAAGCACCACCCCCTACTAGCCCAGATGTGCAAGGGGAACCTTTACCTTTAACTACAGTTGTAGATTTCCTCCTTTCTCAAAAATTTCATTGTGACTCTCTTCTTTCTACGTCTAACTTCTATAATTATCAGAATCATAGATCATGTTTATTTTATTTTTTTCCAATAAGGGGTTTCCACTCAGCAATAAACAAAGATATTATCTTTAATCAAATCGGTCAGCGTGTCTATCTTAGTGTGATGACCCCGGGTGGGATACAAAGTAAACACAGTGACAAAAAAACAGGTGACGCCCCTTTTATTCCTTCACTTTGCTTCCAAGCTCCAAATATCCTTGGCTGGAGACAAAAAATTCCCACACAAACAGTTACAAGAAGGAGGAAATGCCATTTAAATTATCAAGAGTAAAAAAAACCAGAACTGTGTGTGTGTGTGTGTGTGTGTGTGTGTGTCTACCGTTATTAAAATCATTTTCTGTTTTTAAACCTCTGGAGTCCTTGGTGCTCTCTGAGCCTGGCTGCTGGTTTGCAGACATTTCCTTCTCCAGCTAGGTAACATCACCTGTGCTAGTGAAGGTGGGAGGTCCCCCCCCCCCGTTGATTTTATTGTTTCCGTGGGCAACGACTGTGTAGATGTGAACAACCAAACAGACATCCGTAGAGAAATGAGTAGGCGTTTTATTCACTGGGATTCCCACCTATCTGGCACTCTCCTTATCCCGACAGGATTGCAAATACCGCCAAACCACTCAGAATCCATCTGGCATGGAGCTGAGTTGTTGGAAGCTGAAAAACCTGGGTTCAAGACCACCCTCAACCACAGAAGACTTAAACCACTTGCCGGCTCTTCACTCGGCCTACCTTGCAAGCTTATTTTTGGGAGGAGCACTATAACTCGAGCTCCTGGAGGAGAAGTGACAAAAACCAAACCAACCCATCACAGCCGTTCAAAATCCTCCTTTTCTTGGTCTGCCCAAGAAAGTGCAGGAAATCAGCCGCCTGTTAAGTAGTTGCTCCCTTCCCATGGATGAAAGGCTGGTGGCGACGTGTTGCTCCACTCGTCCTCTTCGGCGTAAAAGCTGGCCCTCCGCGCATTATTACTCACGGTACGAGTTTGAAGTGGCACAGCGCGTACCAAAAGTAATAATGAGCCGCAGTCAGCCTGGGCTGATAGTCTTCTCTTCCTGCTTGGGGTGCGATGTAGAGAAGGAAGGCGGCATGTGGAACCTTTGAAGTCTCTTGAGAAAAGCCTTGAGGTGCTACAGGAAGGTGTGTGCAGAATTCAAGGTGATGTTTGGGACCTCCAGGTCAGTCATGTTGGGTCAGGATTAGGGACCAGGTAAACTTGGGTGTGCTACACACATTAATGTACCGGTAGTCTAATTGTGAAAATCTGAGTTCTCCCACAAGGCTGCACGTAGCATCTGAGAACATGTGATGACCCAGGGCATGGCACAAAAGCAACAAAGTCACAAAAATAGGTAAAGTCCCTTTAATATCTTCAACTTGGCCCCCAGTGTCCAGTTATCATCGTCTGGAGAAAAAACTCTCCCAAGAACAGTTTTTAAAGGGAAGGAATTCAGTCTGAACCCAAAGTACATATAGATTATAAATAAAAATCAACACAAACCACACTGCAGCAACTAATGAGACAGGGCAGGATAAAGGATTGAAGACGTCAAAAGATAACGAAACACACAGTTGGGAGGACGCCAGAACCCAACTAAGACTTGACAAAGATAATTCACGCTTTGTTTCCAGCAAGGTGCTGTGCGCAAATGCCCTTTTTAAATCCTGTTTTCCCAGCTGCAGCTAATGAAGGGAATCAGGGCCTTTTCCTCCCCCATAACCCACGTTGCTCCCTTCTCCATTCCTCCCTGTGTACCCTAGGGTGAAGAGGGGGTGGGCCTGAGTCTTCCTCTGAATGCCTAGCTGGACTGTGCCCTTCCCCAGTTTCCTCCACAGCCACTGGAGCCACACTCCCACTCCCTGTCAGCTGCTCAAACTCCCCCTCGGAATCAGATTCCAACAGGGGCAGGACAACATGCTTGGAGAAGATGGACATCCCTGCATTGTTCAGAAGCGACAAGAAGCAGTGCAGCCATTCCTCTTTGAGGACCGAGTGAGTCTAGAGAGATGTTTCTCAACCTCTGCCACTTTAAGATGGATGGACGTCAATTCCCAGAATTCTGGGAAGTTGACGTCCACTCACCTTAAAATGACAGAGATGAAAAACACTGCTAGTGTTTGCATCCAGAAAGCAGGTTACAATTGATGGATTCCAGTTGAACTAAATTGTCCACTAGCCCAGGTACTGGATTCATGTATCATACTGGAGGGACTCTGGAAAAACTAGCTATGGTTGTGCCTCCCAGGCATTTAAGCAACAAGAAATTTGTCTTCCTGTCCTACCTGGGAGGACAGCTCATCATGAGATCTCTAACTCAAGGAACCTACCACCAACCAACACACCTACCACCTACCCACTGGTGTGGAACACCATTCCTGCATAATAATCTCAAGGTATCATCAAAGATTCTCCTTCTGGATCAAGATGATGAGGGGACTGGAGGCTAAAACATACGATGAACGTATGAAAACATACAGAAACTGGGCATATGGCTAGTTTGGTGAAGATATTTGAGGAGCTGTCACAGAGAGGAGGAAGCGGTCAAGCTATTTTCCAAAGCACCAGAAGGCCAGACAAGGAATAATGGATGTAAAGTGAACAAGGAGAGATTCAACCTAGAAATAAGGAGACATTTTCTGACAATGAGGGCATTCAACTGATGGAACAGAAATTGCTTTCAGAAGTTGTGGGAGCTTCATCCCTGGAGGCTTTCAAGAAGAGACTGGACTGCCATCTGTCAGAAATGGTGTAGGGTCTCCTGCTTGGGCAGGGGGTGGACTAGATCAGTGGTTGCCAACCAGTCGGCCGCGGCCCACTGGTGGTCTGTGAGAAAATTTTGGTGGTCCGCAGAGAAATGTCAGCCCCAGAGCACCACCACAAAGCAATGAATCCAGGCTGCACAGAAACACAAGGCTGCGCTGCCCACATGGCCCGCGGGAAACCGCTCCCCCCACTCACTCATTACCTGGCAAACTTGCCTGCTAAGTTGCTATGTTTCCTTTTTCTGACCACCATCTGTTCTGCTCTGCCAGGAGATTTAGATTAGCTAGGAAGCAGGAAATGGTTGGATTTCTTGCTTTCTAGCTAGTCTTTAGATTTTCGGCTCTGCTTTTAAGCACAGCCGAACCTCCCTTAGGACTGAAGCTTCTATTATTCAGCGCAGACTCACGGCAAGCAAATTTTATGTGACAGACTGAGCTAGCCGATGGCAGATAGATAGATCGCTGAATGATTCTGTGAGCAACTCAATCTGCCTGCCTGCTTTGCCTGATTTTGGGTAAAAGTTGCTCTTTTTTTATTAAAAAAATTCAATATTTACATAAATATTTATAATATTTACATACATGCCACGCCCAGCCGGTCACATGACCACCAAGCCACACCCACAAATTAGGCCACACCCAAGAATCGGTTGTTAAGAAATTTGAATCCCGCCCCGCCTGTGTGTGTTTGTGTGGGTAGGTGGGGGAGTTTACACCAGATCTCTCCCTCTCTCTCTCTCTCTCTCTCTCCCACCAACATCAACAAGCTACCATCAGTCCAAATTCATATTAGTGGTCCCCGGGATTTAAAATTATGGGTTTGGTGGTACCTGAGATCCAAAAGATTGGCGACCCTGGACTAGATGACCTACAATGTCCCTTCCAACTCTGATAATCTGTATAACAAGCCAGCCAAGTCACCAGATACGAAGGTGGCCAGAAGGAGGGCCCAGGTGCAAATCCAAATGTTGGGAAAGAGAAGGAGAAATCCCATGCAAAAATCCCCCGTTGGCCTGTGCATTTTGTGATGAGCAAGCCCGCAAAGCCCGAACCCTTTTCCCCATCACCCTGCCAGACAAGCTCCGATCTCACCTGGGGGAGCTGGCGTAGGGGCCATTTTCAGAGCCCGGCAAGTTTGTCCATCCGCATGGAGCTCGTACCCCGGACGGCAAGCACAGCGGTAGCTTCCGGCCGTGTTGATGCAAAGCTGGCTGCAGCCGTGTTTCTCCATTGCACACTCGTCCATATCTGCAGCCAGAGGGGGAAACGGTGAGCTAAGGGGTGCCCCATAGATTTGTGGAAACGGCGGCCCCCTTCCCAGGCCTGGTTAGGGCGTTTCTTTGCTGCACCCGCTGGCAATATTAATGGTTGCATCGATGGTGGGGAAGGGGACTGGGTGGAATAATAGACACGCGATCTGACAATCGGACCATCTCCTCCCATCTCTTGAAATGGGCCTATCTAACATGCCGGCCCAAATGCTCAGCAAAATAAAAAAAGTCCACTTTTGAAAACCTTACGAAACACCAACAATGGCCATTGCGCAGCAGAGACCAAGAACCAAAAAAGAGCTGGACCATCCAAGGTGGGAACATGAGCCAGAAGGTCTAATACAGGGGTGTCCAACCTTGGCAACTTTAAGACTTGTGGACTTCAACTCCCAGAATTCCACAAGTCTTAAAGTCGCCAAGGTTGGACACCCCTGGTCTAATATAACACGTTACATTATAGATATAAATAAAAGGTGAGATTAAACTCTGATCATCATCACCATCATAGTAAAATAGTCTTTTGAGCAAACCAAATGGCAAAACTCATTCGAGCCCTTTGCTTCCCAACTTCCTTCAATAAAGCAACTATCAATCATTGGGTTCTCATGATGGGAGCCAACCATGCTGGTTCCACCCACAGGCCAGTTCACCTGACAACCGAGACCCTGGTGGGAGCAGAACCGGCACCTCTCTCACTTCCTTCCTGCTACATTAGGAATCTGTTAATCTGAGGTTTCGGAGCACAGCACCTTCCCAAATGCCAGCATCCGTGTCGCAACTTCTCCCGAAGAGGAAACACCTGGCAGTACCCAAAGACTGTTACCTGTCTGGCAACACCTCCCGGTCCATCCAGGGCAGGGGCAGTCGTTTGGGAGCGAACATTTCCGGCTGGGCTGGCACGGTGGGCGGCAAGTAGCAGCTGCGGTGAGACAAACACGACGGTTATGTTTGCATCCTGCCGGCTTCTCTTTCCTGCAGACCGGCTGCTCGTAAATCAGTGGGCGTGCGGGCTGGTTTCATACAAGACCAGGTGGAAACTGGGGGACCAGAGAGCCAAAAACAGAGAGAAGGTGGGCGCATCCCACTCCCATCCAGACAGGTAGAAGTAGGGAGACCCAGGCTATCTACCCCGCCATTATCTGCTTATCTCTCAGCCGTGACTTGTTATCAGAACTGACTTGATGGGTTTGACTGATCCAGGGTTAACATTATGACATTAACATGGTTGAAAAGTTGTCCCAAAGGTGCTTTTTTTTTCAGGAGGCAACTAGACTTTATTTTTTCTCCTGAAGACATTTCGCTTCTCATCCAAGAAGCTTCTTCAGCTTTGATAGGACAGGGGGATTTCCAGAGAGAAAAATTGAAGACTACAGGAACATTTGCACCACTCAGGTGACCCTGAGGACACAGATAAACCTCCAAGCTGCCTCAACGACCCTCTCAAAGGATGCAAATGACCAGCTGTCTGCAAGGAGGAATATCAATCCTTCCATTCCCCACCATCCTGTCAGAGCTGGAGAAGCTTCTCGGAGGAGAAGGGAAACCTCTTCAAAAGACAAAATAAGAAAGTCCAGTTGCCTCCTGAAAAAGCTCGTTTGGGACAACCAGGACCGAGAATCTCTACAGACTATGGTTGAAAAAATTGTAATTAGCTTTTCAAACGTTCTGGGGCCTGACATGCAGCTTTCGATAATTTTTATTAAAGATTTTTCTTAATATAAAATACAAGCGAAAATGAAGAAAAGAGGGGGAAAAAAATGAAGGGAAAAGGAGAAGGGGATAGAGTGATGGAAAAAGAAAGAAAGAAAAAAGACAGGGACTTCCACCTTTTTTCAGTGCATGGTAGAATTATAGTACCATTTTTTCCTTCTATAAAAATAGTTAAGTCCTCACCTTTTCTATAAAAACTTAAACCAGGGGTCCCCAAACTTGGCAACTTTAAGACTTGTGGACTTCAACTCCCAGAATTCTCCAGCCAGCTGGAGTTGAAGTCCACAAGCCTTAAAGTTGCCAAGTTTGGAGACCTCTGATTTAAACTCAGAATTTCATTCGTATCTCTTTTGAGCAGAAAGCCCAGAAGTGGTTTCCAAGTGGCCTGACTATACAGTTTTGAGAAGGGGAAAAGAGCTTCTATTTGCATCAGATAAACTGAGTTTCTTCAGCATTGGTCTTGCTTCACACATATAACCCTCATCGAGCAACCCTCCTCTAAGGGCCCCAAACAATTTTTGGTTAAGAAAAAGCACCTGTGGGACATCCGAGCCAAGAGAAAGCACTTCTCCGCTTCCATTCAGGAGCGCAAACGTATTCCGGCCGCAAAATCTTCTGATAAACCTGGCGACGTCCGACTTTATAGGTAGTTCTGCAAAACCACAGAGCCCCAAATGTGAACTTGTTGGATATTTTGAGGAGAAAATCAGACTGGAAAGCGCCAGCTTCCTTAGACGTGTAAGTATGTATAAATACTTATTTATACACACATTGTATAGGCTGCCTGATTTCCAGCATCTTTGGGAAGTTTGCAATTAACAATAACATTAGAATTAGAATAGAATAGAGCTGGAAGCAGAGGTGGCATTCAGCTGGTTCTGACCGGTCCTGGAGAACCGGGAGCAGAAATTTTGATTCGTTTGGAGAATCAGCCTGCGACTGGCCCCGCTAACCCCATCTCTTCTCTGCCTCCCATTGAGTCCCAGCTGATCGGCTGGGTCTCCTTTGGTTGCCCTGAACAGGAGAACGGAGCTGGAAAGCAGGTTAGTGGGGTGGGGAGGGAAGGGAAGGGGGATTTTGCAGTAACCTTCCCCTTCCCACATCCACCAAGCCATGTCCACAGAACCGGTAGTAAAAAAAATTTGAATCCCACCACTGGCTGGAAGGGACCTTAAAGGTCTTCTAGTCCAGCCCCCTGCTTAACCAGGAGATCCTATACCATTTCAGGCAAGTGGCTGTCCAGTCTCTTCTTAAAAACCTCCAGTGATAAAGCACCAACAACCTCTGGTGTCAAGCAGTTCCACTGGTTAATTGTCCTCCCTGTGAGGAAGTCTTTCCTTAATTCCAGGTTGCTTCTCTCCTTGATTAATTTCCATCCATTGTTTGTTGTCCTGCCTACGGGGGCTTTGGTAAATAATTTGACCCCGTCCTCTTTTTGGCAGCCCCTCAAATACTGGAATACCGCTCTCTTATCCCCTCTAGTCTTTCTCTTCTCTAGACTGGCCAAACTCAAATCCTGCGGCCGTTCTTCTTCGTATGTTTTAGTTTCCAGGCCTTCGATCACCTTAGTTGTGCTTCAAAGCAACACGCAAAGAAGGAATCGTTAACGATTCTAAAAACAACGTACAAGGGGGAAAAAAGCCCCCTCTCTCAGCCCAGGGATGTTCTTGTGGGGAAAATAAGAAAGAATCCAGATTCTCCTCAGCTTACGACCACTATTGAACTGAAACTTTCCGTTGCTAAGCAAGACAGTGCTTAAGCGAGTTTTGCCCCGTTTTATGAACTATCTCGCCACAGTTGTGTTAGTAGCATGGTTGTTACTAGTTGGGAGTTGAAGTCTGCACATTTTAAAGCTGACAAGATGGAGAAACCCTGAACTAGACGGTGTGAAATCCTGCTGTCTTGAGAGGGAGGCAGCTACAGAGAAGGAAGGCTTCTTGGATGGACCCAAAGGATGCCCCCTATCTGCCCCACTGCCTTTCGATCAGGGAATAACTCCGGATGAAAAGGAGAGTGCAAGAGCAGAGATGCATTGCCTTTCTACCTTGACCCTCCCACACCTTGTGGCAGGGAGTTCCAGAGGTTAATTAGATGCCACTGAAGGCTACGGCAACTTCCTTGTAACAACCTGCCGTGGATTGCTGGCCGTGGTGGGATTCAGCAGGTTCGCACTGGTTCAGGAGAACCGGTAGCTAACTTTTTGTGTAGTTTTGATAAACTGGCTGAAGAGCGTGCCTCGCTATGCCCGGCCCGGCCCTGCCTTGCCCCTCCCCTCCCAGCCACCCCTCGCCTTGCTACCGAGCCACTTGCCCGGCCACCCAAGGTTACAGGGCTGGGCGGGGCAAGGAGGGGCTATGCCTGTTTTAGTAGTTGCCATAAAAAGGTGGCGGCGGGGAAGCAAATCTGGAAGAGCAGTGCAGCAGTTGGAAAGCAAAAGTACATTCCAACTCTTATCTTTCAAAGATTGTAACTAAAATACCAGAACTTTTGCCCGCAAATGTATTGAATTGGAGAACGTGATTGAGGACACCCAGCCCGTCAATTGGAAAATCTGATTTATGACACACCCAGCGGGGAGGGGGGGAAACAGGGTGACAGTGGACTGAAAATTATGTAGGCCAGAGTTGGCTTCATACAGGGCAATGCCAATATGTCGCCTCCAATAAATCCTTGGAAGTTTTTTGAAGTTTGGCTCGAGAATCATGATTTAACTAGGGCGATTGCTGGAATCCTGACACCAGGCACATGACTATCCAGCTACACCCATCCAGCCAGTCATTAGGGCAGAGAACCGATTGTTAAATTGTTTGAATCCCATGACTGGTTGTAGGTAGAACTTGCCAAGGCCTTCAATGGCATGCCATGAACCTCTGGAACTCCCTGCTACAGGGTGTGGGAGGGTCAAGATAGAGGCCCAGTAGATCCCCTGGTTTCTCTCCGCTCTCTTGCCTGTATGTACTGCAGAGCCTGTTTCCCGGGCACAGGGTGAGGTAGGGCTGGTGAACTGGCTGGACATGGGAGGCGAGGTAGGATACGGTGTGGCTTCTCATCTCCATGGAGCATCCACCACACCTGTGAGGGAGAAGCACAAAAGGATAAGGCAAAGTCAGGTACATTTTTTAAAAAAGTTTTATTAATTTTCTATTGTTTATACTTTGTTAGTGCTTAATAAACATCGTGTTGTCTGGGTTATTTTATTTACTTAGCAGTACAGATGACATTCTTATTTATCCATCCCTTTTTTTCCACCTCTGATAAAATAAAGTCCATGTCTGATAATATTCTGTCTCTTCTTTCGGTTTACTCTTCAGCGGAAGTCTGTGCTTTTCTGCACAATCCAGGATCTTCCTAATTATCTCTTTGTCTCGTGGAGTTTCTTCCTTTTCTCCATATTGTGCAAATATAATCCTCGCTGCTGTTAATACATGCAATATTAAATATATATTTTGTTTTATCAATTTTTTCTGGTGTTATACCCAGTAGAAAAAGTTCAGGTTTAAAATCTACATGTTTTCCTGTCATCTTTTCTAGCCACTTTTACCCAAAATTGTTTGGCAAGGCTCTTAGATAGATAGATAGATAGATAGATAGATAGATAGATAGATAGATAGATAGATAGATAGAAAGAGAGATAGAGAGATAGAAAGATAGAAAGATAGAGATAGAGGTAGATATAGATAGATAGATAAAGAGAGAGAGAGAGAATAGATGATACATATATATAAAGAGTTAGATAGATAATAAGATTATATGTGTGTGTGTGTGTGTGTGTGTATGTGTACACATATACAGAGAGAGAGAGGGAGAAATAGATAGATAGATAGATAGATAGATAGATAGATAGATAGATAGATAGATAGATAGACAGACAGACAGACAGGCAGACAATCAGACAGACAGATAGCAAGCAATAGCACTTAGAAATCTTAAGACTTATATACTGCTTCCCAGTGCTTTCCAACCCTCTCTAAGCGGTTTACAGAGTCAGCCTCTTTCCCCCAACAATCTGGGTCCTCATTTTACCCACCTCGGAAAGACGGAAGGCTGAGTCAACCTTGAGCCTGGTGGGATTCGAACTGCCAAATTGTAGGCAGCTGGCAGTCAGCAGGAGGAGCCTGCAGCACTGCACTCTAACCACTGCGCCCCCGTGGCTCAGAGCATCAGAAGAGGTGCCCCTTGCTCTCACCCATCTCCTGGGGTGGGCAGGGGCCATCTTTGGACCACCCAAGCTTGCCCCCAGTTAGCTTTGCAGAAAACCTTGCAAGCCTCTGCTGCAATTCGGCCAGCGGTGCCTCTTCACTAGATGAAGGCAAGGACTCACCTGGAGCTGGAGAAACTCTCAACCCTGGTGGCTGCCAGGACCATGGCAAGGCCCATGGTCCACAGCCAGCCCCCTCTTCTCATCCTTTCTCCTTTGCTGGGCCCTTTCGCTACTGCAACATCATCGCCTGAAGGAGCGACAGCAACCGAAGACGGTTCAGCAAGCTACACTAAAAGCAGAAAGAACAAAACAAATTGAATGGGAAAAAAAGGAGCTTTAACAAATTTCATCAAATTATCATCACAAAGAATTTCTTTTTTTAAAAAAAAAGCAGCAATTAATCATGCTGTTTTGGGATTGTTGTTGTTTTTTTGGAAACCAGCAGCCCAATTTCTCTTAATTTTTAACTTTAAACGTATCGCACTTTGCAAATATTTACAATTTGGAGAGAACGTGAAGGGGTTGTGTAATTCCCAGGCATTTACATGTGAGTAATCTTTGCCAAAATGCACTTTTAATTTTGCACAATGATTTTTTTTTTCCTTGCCTGGTTTGAAATTCTTGAGTGCAAAAAAGGAGCCAAAAAGAAGAAGAAGAATTATTATTTAATGTAGAAAGAGGGTAACTCGGAATGTTTACTAGCAACGACATTTACCACAGATTGCCGATACAAAGAGCGTCTCGGTGTGAATCCTAAGATTTGGGCTCCTGACTGCTATGTACAGGATCTCAATGCCATCACAGGAAATCGTGTATTTAAAAGGTTTAAGCAAAGGTGAGCAAAGACAGACATCGTTTCTGCAGAAATCCAGACCTCGGCCCCCTCCGGCAACGACTTCTGTTTTCATGGCAATTCTCACAACCCTTCCACCCCCCTCCTGATGAAAATTGAAGGCAAGAATGGAAACGGTTTTGAACTGCCAGCACCGAAACCCAACTATTTGCAAACCCATTCTCAAGTAACAGCCACATATTTAAACCCTGAATCAATACATTCTAACAAGGGGCTTATTACACACATACACACACACACACAGAGAGAGAGAGAGAGAGAGAGAGCGCAGTCTTTTTATGAAACAATGCCATTCCAAACATCTGCAAGCGATTAGGAATTGTAGCTAACAATAGCGAAGCAAAAGATAAGCAAGTATTTGGAACTTTTCTTTTTTGGGGGGTTTTGCTTGGAATCCTCAGCAATAATTCAACTCACCACACATTATTTAAAAATTAGACAAAACGCAGGCCCCAGGAGCCCCAAAGAGGAGGGGCGGGGGAAAAGAACCTTTTAAGAATGAGATCCCACACAATTTGGCCGCTGATGCCAAATGAATCATAAAGGAAAGGGAATTTTTGCACCCAGAAACCTCTCTTCGGGTTCATGAGTCCTGCTGCTCTCTGCTGCTCTCCTTAAAAGTAAAGTCCACCCAGATCAACGAGCTGGCTTTTAACAGATTAACAGAGTTGGAAGGGACCTTGCAGGTCATCTACTCTGACCCCCCCCCC
>NW_020769429.1:376073-387012 GCF_900518735.1 Pseudonaja textilis
CCCCCCCCCGCGCCCCATTGTCTCCGCACCGCCCCCTCCCCAGCTGGAGTAACTGGCCAGCAAACGGGCTACTTTCTCCCCACCGGCTGGAGGATCGCAGCTCTTGCAAGCAAGCCCGTACGCACCCCCCCTGCACCCCCCCCCCGCGCCCCCAAGAGACCCTTCCTGCAAACCTGGTTTGCTAGTTCCTCGGCTCTCCTTGGCCCAGAATTGAGGAGGGGGGCGGCAGGCAAAAAAAGCGCCGCCGGAGGGGAGACCGACTTGTCCCGCTCTGACCTCCCAAGCGGAGTCGCGCTGCAGACGGCGGGGCTCGCGGGAAGGGAGGGGGGGGCTTTTCCCCTTCCCCCAGCGGTCGCCCCCCTCCCCCCCCCCCCCCCCCCCCAATGCGCCCAGCCCGGGGGTCTCGCCCCTCTCTCTCTCTCCTGACCTCCAAGGATGCGCCCGCGGGAAGGTCCGCCCGCCCGATTTGTCCTGCTCACATTTGCAAGAAGGAAGCGGGTCTTTCTCGTCTTAACCCCCCCCCGCCGCCCCCCGCCTCGCTTTTTCCTTCCAGAGAGGGAAGAAAGTCAATTTGCCCCCCCCTCCCCACTTCCCCGGACTCGGAGCCTTTGGGGCGGGGGGGGGTGGGGGAAGGCAGGCAAGACAGAAGCGGGTGCAGCAGAGAGCCAGAAACCCGGGTCAGGAACGCAGCGGAGGAGGGAAGGGGTCCCTAGCTCCCTTCCCCCTTACTCCCGTCTCCAGCTTTTGGGGCTACACCACCACCACCACCCCGTTTGGGGAGGTGGGCGTCTCCAACTGCAACCAGGCACTCCTGTCCCATAACCAGGACCAAAGCCCCTGGCATTCTGGCAAGAAGATTTTCCTAGCTTTCCTGGTGGTCTTCCATCCAAGTTTGGCCACCCCCTATTTCCCCCCCCCAAATCCCAGTAGTTTCCTTCTGTAGAGCTCACTTTCCTGGGCACGCGGCTCTCCAAACTTGGTCACTTTAAAACTAGCGGACTTCAACTCCCAGAATTCTCCTGGCTTGGAGAATTCTGGGAGTTGAAATCCCCAAGTCTTAAAGTGGCCAAGTTTGGAGACCTCTCCCTCCTGGAGACCAGAAGACCTCCAGAGGTTTTCTTTTGCAATCATACAAGTGTGGCTCCCTTTCCTTTTGCTAAAACAAGGGTTTAGGGAGGGATGCCACTTCCCAATGAAGTTGTACAGCTGGGGGAGGGTTTCCTGGTGGTCTCCCATCCAGACCACACGTTAACCTTCTTTCGGGCTCTTGATATTCCAACCTCCTTCCCACTTCTACTGGTACAGTCAAGAAATAATCTTTTAAATAGCCAGCAAAGGAAATAAACAAATTTCAGGTCTTACCTGTTTCTGGCTTGGTCATTCATCATTAAACAGAACTTGTTGCTTTCCAGGTGTTTTGATTTCTTATTGCTGGAGCAAAAAACAAACAGAACAAAAATGCAGATATTAAGGTGTCCATTCAGCACGTGAAGTCATCCCCAGAGGTCAGTGTTTGTCTCTATGTTTAGTACCTTAACATAGCTAAACAGATGCTGGTTGGCTTTTTCAGATTTGTAAAAAACTTTTTCCATATAAAAGTTTTTATTTTTATCACAACAACAAAAAACAAACATAAAACCTTTCTGTTCAACAGTGTGTCTGTTGAGTACATATTTCTTTGTGCACAAAATAATATTATCAGACATATTTAACCTGTACATATTTATAATCATTCTTATCATTATTGTATATCACATATTTTATCCTTAACTTTACAATCATTAACTTTCAATAATATATTTCAAGTTCATGTTCTTACTCTACCTAGCTCATCTATTTATCAGTAACAATATATTATGCTATACTTATATAGTTCAATTCTTTACTCTTCTATCCAACCATTCATAAAATAAATCCCAAATTTTATAATAGTCTTTTTCTTCTTGTTCTCTAATCGCCATTGTCAATCTACTCATTTCTGCACATTCCAATATTTTCTTAATTATTTCCTCTTCTGTTGGGATTTTTTCATTTTTCCAATTTTGTGCAAATACAATCCTGGCTGCTGTTAATATATTAATAATCAAATATGTTAACTCTTTGTTATAACCCTCAGCAGATTTGTACATTTAGGGGACGGGTTAAAGCTATTTTCCAAAGCACCCGAAGGCCAGACAAGGAATAATGGATGGAAACTGAACAAGGAGAGATTCAACCTGGAAATAAGGAGGAATTTTCTGACAGTGAGAACAATCCACCCATGAAACAGACAAGTTGCCTTCAGAAGTTGTGGGAGCTTCATCCCTGGAAGCTTTCAAGAAGAGACTAAGCTCCCATCTATCAGTAATGGTGTAGGGTCTCCTGCTTGGGCAGGGGGTTGGACTAGATGACCTACAAGCTCCTTTCCAACTCTGTTAATCTGTTAAATGCACAGGAGCAAATCAGACAATTTTAAAAGTTTCTTTTTTCCTCCCTGGTCCTGCTTTGTCCAACTCACTTCCCTTGTGCTTGCACATCATTTAGAGAAACCAACAGCATAATTCTTGTCATTTTCTTTAATCCTAATAAATGTTATTTTACTATCAACATTGAAACTGGGGGCTTCTTTCCCCACCCCAGCTAAATTGAGCCAAAGACAGCACATTCCATCAGAAACAAAAATAACCGGGAATAATAAAAATCGCATCCTTCTTATTTATTAGGCCAAAAAGTAAGACAAAAATTCTCAGGAAAAATGGAGGCAAGGAATCTGAGGGGGGACGGGAAAGTGAGTGACATTTTGGCACACAGTCACCTTATTCAGTTTTTCATTTTTGATGTCAGACACTGCCCAGAATCCTTAGGGATTGGGGTGGATTTTAAATACTTTGAGTCGGTTGCAATTTGCTCAGATTTTAGGCTGCCGAGTTGAAGCAAGAAACATGGGAGAAAAAGATGGAAGCCCAGAAAAAGGTGTGGATTTGCCTCCACCACCATTGGCTCAAAGGACAATTTCCAACAATTAACCCACAATGACACCAAATTCATTCCTCCAGAAACAAACCCGAGCAAAACCTCAGAAGTAAAAAAATAAATGATGCCGTACGAACAGAGGCAGCCAATACAATTTTACTCCTTCTCAGTGAGTAAAAGGAATCTGAGGGGTAGTGCAAGATTTACTCTCAGGTAAATGTGCAAGAGAGCAAAGCTGATATTTGGTGTTGGGTCTGCTTGGGCTGGGGGTTGGACTAGATGACCTACAGGGTCCCAACTCTGCTAATCTGTATATTTTAAGCCCTGAAACTGAACAGAAAGCAGCAGAACAACTGGGAAGGAAGGATGGAGAGAGATGAGAGATATCCAGGGGGAAAAAATATTTTTCTTGGGCCAATTTTGGAACCGGGAAGGAAAAAAAAAACGGGTTGAAATTGTTCCTTTTCTTCTCTCCTAAAACTCAGCTCTTCTGCCCAAGATGTAGAAGGACAGCTAGTTTCTAGCCGTCCCAAGGCAGGAGTTTTTGGACTCTCAACCCACAGAGTCCTGCCAAAACCCCCAACCTGTTATTGTTTTTAGGGGGGAATGAAACTATAGGAGATCAGTTTATATTTATATTTTTAGCACCTTTGAAACCCGCAAAATATTTCTTCAAGACAGGAAAGAAATCCAATTGCCTCCTTTTTTCAGAATGGGAAAAAAAATCCTTTTATTTAGGACTTCCAGGAATTTTCAAAACTGAGGGTGGGGGCGGAATCAGTTGAAATGAAAATCACAGTGAAACAAGCCTCAAACTTTTCCATTCTATTCCTCTCTGACCTTGGCAAACAAAGGTAAATTTCAAAGATATCCCATGGAAAAATGGGAATTGTTTCTAAAGAATAAAGTGACTCCATTTGTTCTGTCTCATGTCTGTGTTGGGCATTGCTATGATCTTGCAGTTAGTGGCTGGGCTTATGCCTGCTCTTAAGCCATGGTTTGTTTATGCTTATTGAATAAGTCACAGTTGGCTGAGTTGATACCACTCATTGAACTATAAGCTCTGCTTTCACAGTGAACTATATTGCAGATTATTAGGGCAACAACCTTGCAAGCTGTTGGCAGCTCTGTCAAAATTAGATGAGGGACTCAAAATCCTTAGGGACAAGCAGACAACCCAGGCAAATTCTCCCCAAATCAGGACTTAAGAGCAACCAGGATGATGAGGGGACTGGAGACTAAGGCACATGAAGAACTGTTACAGAACTGGGCCTAGTGAAGAGAAGGACCAGGCGAGACAGGAGAGCGGTCTTCCAATATTTGAGGGGCTGCCCCAGAGAGAGGAGGAAGGGCTCAACCTGTTTTTCAAGGCACCTGAAGGCCAGAGAAGGAATAAAGGATGGAAGCTGATCAAGGAGAGAGATTCAACCTGGAAATAAGGATGAATTTCCTGTCAGGGAGAGCAGTCAACCCGTGGAACAGAAGTTGCCTTCAGAAGTTCTGGGAGCTTCATCCCTGGAAACTTTCAAGAAGAGATGGGACTGCCATCTGTCAGAAATGGTATAGGCAGGGTCTCCTGCTTGGGTAGGGGGTTGGACTAGTTGACCTCCAAGGTCTCTTCCAACTCTTTTAACGTGTTTTTTAAAAAAATTCTGTGAAACTACCAAAAGGTGGGCTGGGAGATGGAGGGCTGATCCGAGGCACAGAAAAATATTTCCCAGCCATTGTACAGCACCCAGTTTCTGCCTGGGAACACTTCAAGGCGGTCGAGAGGAGTCCAAAGTGGCAGCTGCCAAACCGTTGGAAGCACCCCTTGATGGAGCTTCTGGGGACCTCACCTGCCCTTGTTTGTCCCCAGAATATGGAGCAACTGGAAAGTGGAACCAGATCCCCCCCAAGCCAGAGCACAGATTGTCCTGGCATTCATAGGTGGCTTTGAGGTTGGACCAGCTTAGCTTAATGGGTCCCTTTAGGACTTGGGACACGGCGTGAAGATGGGCTCACTCAGGAACCAGGATAAGCCTTTTGTCCCAGTCTAGGTCTTCACAACGAACCTGGGCTATTTCAGTTCCTTGGCTTCACATGCAGCCTCGGGTTCAAGAGTCTTCCTGCTCTCCTTCTTGCCTTCAATCTGCCTTGGAGGAATCCAGTTAGGTAAGGCACTGAAAAGCTCAGCCCCGTCTTTTAGGAACCCGACTTTCTCTCTTTCATTCTGGCTCCAGCCGAGATTGAATACCAGATTCACACAACAGATCAACCAGCCAAACGTCTTCTAGATGAAGACCCAACGGCTAGGAGCGGTGCTCAGTTTGGGAACTTCAGGAGAGCTCATAACCTGAAGCCCTTGATAGGTTCACCCCACACTCAAAGCCAGGGGTCCCCAAACTTGGCAACGGTAAGACTTGTGGACTTCAACTCCCAGAATTCTCCAGCCAGCTGAGCTGAAGTCCACAAGTCTTAAAGTTGTCAAGTTTGGGGACCTCTGCTCAAAAACAAGTAAGTAAAGAAGGAGCAACTGCATTTACATGCTCAATTCAGGGATTCTCTCTCTCTCTCTCTCTCTCTGTCTGTCTGTCTCTGTCTCTCTGTCTCTCTCTCCCTCTCTCTCAATGGGTTGTGTGAACCCAGCCTGTGGAGTATTGTGTGAACGCTCCCAAAATGGGTTCTTTCTGCCACCATATGGAATGTGTGACGTGAACCCAACCCAACTTGTTCTGAAGAGCGTCTCCTCCTGCAAAGGTGTTCTGCTCGAGATGCAAACGTCTTCACTGGAGCACAGGAGAAGTTGACCAGCAACGGAGACCCCCCCACCCAAGCACTGCCATGAAGTCCCCCCTCCCCCAAAGCCCCACATCTTAGGAAATGTGTCCCATCAGCTCTCACCTTGGGATCTTCTCGTCAGCTCAAAGTGGTCCTCTGTGGCGGCTCTGGGACGGGGCTTCCTCCCCTCAGCTTTCCTGCCCAGCTCTCCTGGCGTCCTACGGCCACCTGGCCAAGATCTGCTGAGCTTTGCTTCTTCATGGTTCAAGGCCTACCCCACCCCAGCTGGGGCTGACTCTGGGATTTCTGCTCTCTGCTCCTCTGGTCCAAGGCACGAAACAATGGTGCTCGGCCGCAGGGATGGTCCCTTTGGAAGTGGAAGGGCGGCCTTTTTATGTCCCTCCTTCCTGTATAAATCAGGCCTGGGATGGGACAATCCAGACAGGAAGCATGGTGAGTGTTGCTGCCTGATAAGGAGACGGGAGAGCAGAGGCAAACAGCTCAGCAGGGAATTGGGCACGAAACAGCCATCTTATGCCAAAAGGAAGAGGTGGCTGGGGGATTGGGAGGAGTAGGGGGGGCAGGTTCGACCAGGGAGGGGCTCTGCATACAGAAACCACTTCAGGAATGCCCGGTTTCTCACCCCCCCCCCCAATTAACTCAGGAGGAAGCCATGAGACGGGGCCAGCTCTCTCCACCGGAGCTTCTAACTTGGTTTTTCCTAACCTAGAATCCTGCATCCAGTTTTGGCCAGTTGTGGTGGTTGTGATCACCTGTGGCTGCAGAAAGCCTTTTCCAGGGCAGCATGGCTGTTGTGGACCCCTCTGGCCATCCTCTGCCGTCGCCTGGCCACCTCACCTAGCAAAGCTCTGGGTCAGCCAATGCAATCCTAAGTTGCATTAACACAGGGATACAATCAAGATCAAGGGAGGTACTATTACCGCTCTGTAAAGCCTTAGTAAGACCACACCTAGAGCTCTGCATGCAGTTTTGATCACCACACCATAAAAAAATGAGGTTGAGGCTCTAGAAAAAGCGCAGAGAAGAGCAACCAGGATGATGAGGGGACTGGAGGCTAAAACATATGATGAACAGTTGCAGGAACTGGGCATGGCTAGTCTAGAGAAGAGAAGGACCAGGGGAGACAGGATAGCGGTGCTCCAATATTTGAGGGGCTTCCACAGAGAGGAGGAAGGGGTCAAGCTATTTTCCTGAAGGCCAGACAAGGAATTATGGATGGAAACTGAACAAAGAGAGATTCAACCTGGAAATTTCAAAAAGTTTCGAAAGTTTAAAATGCCATCAAAGATCCATCTCATTCTGGACATTCATTTTTTTGAACTATTACTGGCCGACAGTACAAGATAATAAAAAACAAGGACAAATAGGCTGAAAAACAGCTTCTATCCTAAGGCAGTAACTTTATTGAATTCTATTGTATAGTGCAGTCAGGGGTTTTCCATTCAGTTATATAGAACGTGAAGGAGGTGTGTTTGTGTTTATTTTCATAGTCATAATGTACACTGAAGATGATATTTAATTTTGAGGTGCAATGACAATAAAGTAAAGTAAACTGAATAAGGAGAAATTTTCTGACAGTGAGAACAATCAACCAACGGAACAGAAGTTGCCTTCAGAAGTTATGGGAACTTCAACACTACTGGAGGCTTTCAAGAAGAGGCTGGACTACCATCTGTCAGAAATGGTGTAGGATCTCCTGCTTAGGCGAGGGGTTGGACTAGATGAGCTACAAGGTCCCTTCCAACTCCGTTAAATCTGGAAAAATAACAACCCAGCTTTTCAGAAGGGGCAGATTTCTGCCTCGGAATCCATAGCTAGGAGGAGTCTCACTTCAATGGACGTCTGGGTTGGTTGGAGCTTAGCAGGTGGGATGAACCATCCCTAGCCAGGGAGAAACCTGGGCCTCCCCGCTTAGCCCAGTGTTTCTCAGTCTCAGGAACTTGAAGTAGACTTCCATTCCCAGAATGCTGGCTGGGGAATTCTGGGAGTTGAAGTCCACACTTCTTAAAGCTTCCCAAGATCGAAAAACTCTGCTGTAGAAGCCCTGCGTAGCTTAGCTGTATTTTTTCCTCAGTTTGCGTATCAAGAAAGCAAAGCACGGATCCCTGAATTGTTGTCCCACAAGCCATGGTCAAAACATCAAAGTGATGCCATAGCTTGCCATCAAGAGTTCCCACTTAAAGAACAATCCTGGGTTGTATAAACATAGAATCAAAATCACGTGGCGCATTCGTCCTGCTCAGTAAGGCCACACTGGGAATGTTTTGGTCGCCACATTACGAACAAGATGTTGAGGTGCTGGAAAAAGTGCAAAGAAGAGCAACTAAGATGATTAAAGTCCTGGAAGACAAAAACATAGAAAGAACGGTTGCAGGAATTTGATAGGGCTACTCTAGATACTGCATCCAGTTTTGGTTGCCACGTTATTACAAAAAAAGATGCTTGAGACTTTGGGAAAAGTGCAGAGAAGAGCAACTAAGATGATTTTTAAATAACATTTTATTTCAGTTTTCCACATTTTAAAAACATCTTTTTTTTTAGTGAACAGCCTAGTTCCAGGTTATCCCATTGACATACAAACATGACTTTAATGACATACCCATCTTTCACATTTCATTTCATTTCTTATCATTACTAAGATGATTTAAAGGCTTGGAGACAAAAACACAGGAAGAACGATTGGAGGATTTGGGTTTGGCTAGTCGAGAGAAAAGAAAAGGACTAAGGGCGACATGATAGCAGGATTCCAGCATTTGAGGAGCTGCCACAAAGAAGAGTTGGGGGTCAGATTATTTTCCAAAGCATCAGAAGACAAGAAACAACGGATGGAAACTAATCCAGGAGAGAAGCAACCTGGAATTAAGGAGAAACTTCCTAACGGTGAGGACAGTTAACCAGTGGGACAGCTTGCCACCAGAGGTTGTTGGTGCTTTATCACTGGAGGTTTTTAAGAAGAGACTGGACAGCCACTTGTCTGAAATGGGATAGGGTCTCCTGCTTGAGCAGAGGGTTGGACCAGATGACCTCCAAGGTCCCTTCCAGCTCTATTCTGATTGACTGAACAGAGAAGTATCAATTGCACCAGCTCCTTGACATAGTTATAAAGGAGGAAGCAAAGCAGACGGATAGATACTGGCCCCACTTAGCTTCCAGAGTCATAATTGGATCCTTTAAATATGCTCCCTGATCATGATGACTGCACAGTTTGCAAATTTGCTAGCAATTAGCGAAAACAATAGTTTCCCAGCCTGGTACCTTTCCAGAACTTCAGGATGAAAAAAAATAATCTTCTCAAATGCCTGCAGAGGGTGAGGATAAATGCAAACTAACTGCATCTCAGAAAACCACTTCCTGAGCTGTTGCACAATTTCATAGAAGTCAGAAATAAGAAAGAATGGCTTAGGTTGGGGAAACAGCTTTCTTCCTTTCTCGTGACAGAAACTCAAGCAGAATTATATATATATATATATATATTCATCTGACAGGTTGCAGACACAGTCGGTTTGCTGGGAGCTCAGAAAGTGCTGAAAAAGAAATAGTCAACAAATATCCATGCTGGGTAAATGGAGCCTCCACTTTCAGGAGCAGTGTATCTCTGAATGCCCTATGGTGGAGACGCAGCAAAGGATACGTTGCCTGCCACGGGTAGCCAGATCAGATCACCTGGCACAAAAGACCACTGCAATTTGGGTTTCAGAGACACTGAATGCAAAATTTTATTATAAATCACAAGAATTAACATTAATAGAGTTGGACAGGATCTTGAAGGTCAACTAGTCCCACCCCCTGCCCAAGCAGGAGACCCTACACCATTTCTGACAGATGGCAGTCCAGTCTCTTCTTGGAAGCCTCCAGTGATGGAGCTCCCACAACTTCTGAAGGCATCTTTCATGTTCCATGCGTTGATTGTTCTCACTGTCAGGAAATTCCTCCTTATTTCCAGGTTGGTCAGCTTCCACCCATTCTTCCTTGTCTGGCCTTCGGGTGCTTTGGAGAATAGCTTGACCCCCTTCCTCCTCCCTCCAATATTGGAAGACTGCTATCCTGTCTCCCCTGGATTGACAGCTAGATTGGGAAGGATGAGCAATCACCACAAAGGGCAGCTGCTGAGGGTCTCTCCGGCCCAGCAAATTTAGCCCCTGGCTTCATTCCCTTCCCAAAGGAAGAGTTGGGCCCAAGTGCATTATGGACACAGGAGCCTCCTCATCGGAGACTTGGCAGGCCAGTTGGGGCCCACCCTGGCTGAATGTGTAGGGCAGCCCAACTCTTCGCCCCTTGGCTCAGTCCAGTGCTCGATGATGAGGCCCGCAGACCAGAGGTGGGATTCAGCCGGTTCTGGAGAACCAGAAGGGGAAGTTTTGAGTAGTTCGGAGAACCAGCCAATCCCACCTCTGACTGGCCCTGCCAACCCCATCTCTTCTCTGTCCCCCATCGAGTCCCAGCTGAGTGGCTGGGTCTCCTTTGGTTGCCCTGCACAGGAGAAGGGAGCTGGAAAGCAGGCTTGTGGGGTGGGGAGGGAAGGGGGATTTTGCAGTAACCTTCCCCTGCCACGCCCACCAAGCCACACCCACAGAACCGGTAGTAAAAAAAAGCTGAATCCCACCACTGCCACAACTCCTTTCAGCAGGAGTTCTGAATGAAGTGCCCCCCAACTCTTTAGTCCAGCTTTTCAGGGTCCATAAACACCCCAACCCTCCTGCTCACTCGTTTGGTTCGACTCCTTGGTTCCCCCGGTTTCTCTAGAAAGGGTTTGGACTTCCAAAGGGGACCCTGGTGGGTGGGAGGTGGAGGAGAAGGAAGCCCCCCCCCCCCCGAGGACCTGGTTCTGCCAGCGGCCCTGGGGAACCCAGAGTGCGATGGAGCCCATCAATGGGCTCGTGGGATCTGCTGTCATTGGGGTGGGATGCGGTTGGGAGTTGGGTGTGTGTGTGTGATTTTTTAAAAAATTTACTTATATATTTTTCCAGATTTTGTTCTATTGTACTTTATTAATTTATTTGATTCTTTTTGTTTGTTTTTATTTTTTTATTTTTGTTTTAAATCTGGTTTTACATTCTGTAAGTGACCTCAAGTTGAATAGGCAACAATACAAATTAGATAGATAGATAGATGATAGATAAATAGATAGATAGATGATAGATGGATAGATAGATGATAGATAGATAGATAGATAGATAGATAGATAGATAGATAGATAGATAGATAG
>NW_020769429.1:420577-435629 GCF_900518735.1 Pseudonaja textilis
TAGAATAGATTGCAGAACAGAATAGGAAAGGAAAAGAATAGAATAGAATATGAGAACAGAGAACAGAAGAGAAGAGACTAGGAAAGGCATAGAATAGAATGCAGAATAGAATAGGAAAGGAACAGAATAGAATAGAATAGAATAGAATAGAATAGAATAGAATAGAATAGAATAATAGAATAGAGAATAGAATAGAATAGAAAAGAATGCAGAAGAGAATAGAATAAGAGAACAAAGGTTAGAATAGAATAGAATAGAATAGAATGCAGAAGAGAATAGAATAAGAGAACAAAGGATAGAATAGAATAGGATAGAATAGGATAGAATAGAATAGAATAGAATAGAATAGAATAGAATAGAATAGAATAGGCCATTTCAAATAAGTGATTGTCTAGACTCTTCTTAAGAACACCCAGTGACGGATTACCCACAACTTCTGGTGGCAAGCTGTTCCACTGGTTCACGGTTAACGCTTATTTCCAGGTTGTTTCTCTCCTTGTTTAGTTTCCATCCATTATTTCTTGTCCTGCCCTCTGGTGCATTGGAGAATAGTTTGTCCCCCTCTTTTATATGGCAGCTGTTAGGAAAGTAAGTCACCTAATAGTTGGGTTGGAAATATATAAACCAGGATAGTCATTTTAATACTGTATCTTTAAGAAAATGCAAAACTTGTAATCGGGTGTGGTTTCTCAAATGGCCATAAGATGGAGCCAGAAACCTGGGTTGTTGTAGTCTTAGTCTCAGAAGAAGTCTCAGCGAGTCTCTGTTTCCTTCTGTTGGAGAGTATTGTCGTTCCTCCTAATTGACTGATATTCATGGATTTGATGTAAGTCTGTTACTGAACGGTTTATGATACTGGACTTTGTTATTGGATTATCCCCGGACTGAAAACTGACTGATTTAACCTGTGAATGACTTTGGACTACTTGTTTTGAACTTTGCTTAAACATTTCTGGAAGTAAAAAACCTACATTTACTGTACAGTGTATCTGTGTGCTGTGTGTGTATTATTCAAACACTTCTCTCACTACGTCTCCCTGTATGCGCTCATTCTCCTAACGGGGAATTACCTCAACAGCAGCCCCTCAAGTACTGGAAGACTGCTATCATGTCCCACCTAGTCCTTCTTTTCTTTAGACTGGCCACACCCAAAGATCCTGCAAACATTCTTCATACGGTTTCGTCTCCAGGCCTTTGATCACCTTAGTTGCTCTTCTCTGCAGTTTTTTCCCCCCAAAGTCTCCACATCTTTTTTTGTAGCCTGGTGACCAAAATTGGTTGCGGTTTGCCAGGTGTGGCCTTCCTAAGGGTTTTGTAAAGCAGTTATTAAGCCGCTATTTAAGAAAGTGTCTTTTTAGTGGCATAGCAGGAAAGTTTTGGAATTTTTGGGGGGAGCTGCTCCCTTTGGGGTCCCCCTGACTGTTGTCACCTGGATTGAAAGGACAAAGTATTTTTAAAAACATTATATACAGTTTTCTACTTAGAACCAGATCCCCCTGAGTGGGTAGCAATGATTAAATGAGCCATACAAAGTGCGGGGGGGGCGCAGTGCCCCCCAGCTCTCTTCCCCCCCCAAATCTCCTGCATCTCTCTTGGTCTACCCAATGCCGCACGCTTCGTTTGCAGAAGAGGAAGCCACAATGCTTCCTTAAACCATGGCCTGTGGCTATGGTTCAGCTTACCACAGATAAGCCTCTTGCACAAGCCTGCCTAATGGTGAGGTGAGTCCTGAGCCTGCGGTGGCTCCCTGAAATGCTCTGCAGTCCAGATTAGATTAGATTGACAGAGTTGGAAGGGACCCTGTAGGTCATCTAGCCCAACCCCCCACCCACCCCACCCAAGCAGGAGACCCTACACCATTTCTGGCAAATGGCAGTCCGGTCTCCTCTTGAAAGCCTCCAGTGATGAAGCTCCCACAACTTCCGAAGGCAACTTCTGTTCCATTGGTTGGTTGTTCTCCCTGTCAGAAAATTCCTCCTTATTTCTAGGTTGAATCTCTCCTTGTTCAGTTTCCATCCATTATTCCTTGTCTGGCCTTCGGGGGCTTTGGAGAATAGCTTGACCCCCTTCCTCCTCTCTGGGGCAGCCCCTCAAATACTGGAAGGCTGCTCTCCTGTCTCCCCTGGCCCTTCTCTTCCCTAGACCAGCCAGGCCCAGTTCCTGCAACCGTCCATCGTAGGTTTTAGTCTCCAGTCCCCTCATCATCCTGGTTGCTCTTCTCTGCACTTTTTCTAGAGTCTCAACATCTGTTCTATAGTGTGGTGACCAAAAGTGGATGCAGTACTCAAGGTGTGGTCTTACTCAGGCTTTGTAGAGTGATATTAGTACCTCCCTTCATCTTATTTGTACCCTCTGAATGTATCCCACCTAAACAGAATGAGACTGTCCCTTTCTCTGCCCCCCCCCGGCCCCCCAGGTACCCATAGCGAACCTTAAGGCTGCAATGCAGGGGAATGGGGCAGGGCAAACCCCTCCCCACCATGGATGCTCTCACAGGTGGGCTATGCAGGTGAGCTCTCCAGGCAGCTGTGCCCATCAGCAACTCCTGAATCATCCTGAACATGACTTCTTTGTGCATTTTTGTTTAATTTTTTCCCTTCCAAAGTAATAAAATACTCGTGAGATTTTTTGAAAACCCCGACACGTCGAGGCCTGAAGAATAACCGCCAGAGCAGATGATGCAACCTGTCTCATGGAGGAGGCAACATGTGTGTGTGTGTGCGTGTGTGTGTGTTTTCCTTCCTTAAAGCAGCTCAAATCATTTTGCAGCCTCAGGAAAAGATGCGTGCTGCCCTCGGTGTCAGGTGAGGCTCCATTCAAAATCCAAGAAAGAAAGCCTTAGACTCCCTTTTTTATAGAGAAAAGGGCTTTTACGGAATCTGAAGTGGTAGCAACAGAAGAAATACAAGATCTGAGGCAAAAAATCACTTATAGAACAGTGGTCACCAACCAGTGGGCCAGGGACAATTTTGGTGGTCCACAGAGAAATGTCAGCCCCAAAGCAATTGATCCAGGCTGTGCGGGAACACAAGGCTTGCTTGCGTTATGGACAACACAAGGCAATGAGGGAAGGGGGGAAAGGGCAGAGGGGGGGACTTGCCCCACTTGCCCCACACATCTGGCCTGGCCACCGGGCTGCTTCTTTCCGCTTCTTTCTTCCTCTGCTTTTGGCTGCACGCAAGGAAAGCAGCCAAAGTCTTTCTTTCTCTCCCCCAAACTCTGCCTGAAATGAGTCTTTGGGACCCTGCAAGGCCTCCCTGCTCCAAGAGGCTGTGCTGACGTGACAAGTCTCATTTCTGGTGGAGTTTCAGGGAGAAAAAGAAAGACTTCTGTTGATCTAAGTATAGTATATAAAACCATACATTGCAATGTCCTACCTGTCAATGAATACTTCAGCTTCAACCATAACAATACAAGAGCACAATTGATACAAACTCAAGGTTAACCGCAGCAAACTGCAGAAAATACGACTTCAGCAACAGAGTAGTCAATGTCTGGAATACTCTACCCGACTCTGTGGTTTCTTCCCCAAACCCCCAAAACTTTAACCTTAGACTGTCTACTATTGACCTCACCCCTTTCCTAAGAGGCCTGTAGGGGGTGTGTATAAGCACACCAACGTGCCTACTGTCCCTGTCCTATTGTTTCTTTTATTTTTCTTATAAGTATTTATCTCATATATTCAAAGCTATATTTATTCTTATACCTGTACCTTGTAAGCAATTGACAAATCAAATAAATACTTAAAATACTTAAAAGACTTCTGCTGCTTTCCTTGCATGAAGCCAAAAGTCTCTCTCTCTCCCCCTGAGAACGGAGCTGGAGATGGTATCCTGCGATCCCAAATAAAGAATGATCGATCAGTAGAAAAACGGGGTGGAGGATTTTCCTGCAGACATTTTTAGGGATTTTCCAGGCTGGTCCGCGGGATTTAAAATGATGAGTTTGATGGTCCCAGGGGTCCAAAAGGTTGGCAACCCCTGATATAGAAAGCTATCCCAAGTCCTCACCCCCCCAACAATTCAAACTGGACATCCAATCTGAGGTGTGTATAATGTCCCGTGAGTTATATCTTCAGGTGGCATCTCACACATCTGGTATGCCAAGATGGCTGACCTCAGCCTAGAAAGGATAAATGGCTGCATTTGCACAGTAAGCAGGAAAACACCCCAACTTTTACAGTTCACACAACTTCAACCTCCAACACCCTTCCTGCCATGAGTCCCAATTATTCCTCCCCCCCGTTTCTATGGCAGCCGGAAAGAGTCAAGCAGAAGAAGAAATCTTGGAGGCTGACACTCTGCCCCACTGTGCCAAGCAGGGCAATGGGCACTTACATTTCAACATGGGAGGGGAGACGTCCCCCCCCCAATGCCTGGACAGATCAGGCTGGCTTAGGAAGGGGACATTTAATAGCCATGTGGGCTTTGGGCCATCAATGCCCTATAGTTCTGCTTGGCTGACACTTGTGGCCACGTGAGCATCTTCAGAGATGTCACAGAAAGAGCACCTTCCTTGTTTCTGCCATAGAGGATGGAGGGGGTTTCCTTCCCCACAAAGAGACCCCGCTGGCATTTTACATCTAGGCAGGGAAAATGAAAGGTAGAAGTTACAGATTAGGTGAGATCTGCCTCAAAAGCAGTACACGGGGGAGGGACTTTGGAGTCCCAGTGGACGATCGTTTGAATATGAGCCAGCCACGTGCAGCCACCGCCAAAATAGCTCGTACAATCCTGGCTTGTATAAACAGAGGCATAGAATCAAGATCACGTGAAGGATTGATTAGTGCCGCTTTATAAAAACCCTTAGTGAGGCCTCACCTGGAATACTGCAACCAATTTCGGATCGCCGTACTTCAAGAAAAGATGTTGAGACTTTGGAAAAACTGCAGAGAAGCGGAATTAAGATGATTAAAGGCCTGGAGACTAAAACATAGGAAGAAAAGGTGCAGGTCTTGGGTCTGGCCAGTCAAGAGAAAGGAAGGACTAGAGGGGACAGGATAGCAGGATTCCAGGATTTGAGGGGCTGCCACAGAAAAGCACCTGAAGGCAGGTAGAGAAACAATGGATGGAAACTAACCAAGGAGAGAAGCAACCTGGAATGAAGGAGAAACTTCTTATCAGGGAGGACAATGAACCAGTGGAAGTACTTGCCACCAGAAATGGTGGGTGCTTCATCACTGGAGGTTTTTAAGAAGATGTTGGATAACCATTTGTCTGAAGTGGTGCAGGGTTTCCTGCCTAGGCAGAGGGTTGGACTAGAAAACCTCCAAGGTCCCTCTATCTATTCTGATTCTGTGCACAGACTTTGCATCTTAAAGCATAACCATTTGTGTTTTAAGCCCAGCACGAGCAGGTGTGTTCAAACTGAATTCATTTGATTTTCCTCTCTTAACTCCAGCTCCTTGTTGTCCTTGGTGGGCTGATGGGCCCCGTAGCCCGACTCCAAAACGCTGGGCTGGCATTGGCCTCTCCGGAACAGCTTGAGGTCTCCCGTACCTTCCGCTTTGTTCTCGAGTAAATATTATTTACTATATCAAAGTAGGCCGCGCCTTTCTAAGCCACAGGTGGCGAAAAAAGCAAGCCATTCAAAGCCAGTAACGAGAACAAGGTTTATTCTTGTTCCCAATCAAAAGGCTTGTTTGAGGAAACGCTTAAGTCCCTTTCTCAGAGCGGAGCGAGCAGGTCTCAACACACCAGCTGGGATATGCCTTCCGTAACCCGAGAGCCAGTGCAGACAAAGGGCCTTTCCCTGTGCCCGACAGATGGGCCTGGCACCCGTGGGTCAAGGGGGCCTTCCCTGCCAACCGCAATGCCTGCCAACCTCAAGAGCCCTGCAGAAAACCGGTGGAGAATTTAGGCGCCGAAGAAGACTTTTTTAGAACTTTGCTTCAGAAAGAACACGCAAACGATGCAGATTTATTTATTGAGTATGGGTTGGATTTGATTGATTTCGGTTTTGTTCTGACCCAACTCCCCAAACACAACAAAACCCTCTGCAGTTGAAGCAGTGATGCCTTTCTTAGGAGCGCCGGCAGCCCCAGCAAAAAGTTTCTCTCTCACCGCCGGCTAACAAGTCCATCCAGCAGGGAGATGAGTAATTGTCTGCCACGCCTATTCATCTCCGCCCCGCCCTGCCTTTGATCCCTGGAGTTAGTGGTGGAGGGCTTCACTAGCAGCAGTGACTCTTCCATCCCAAGGACCGGCCCATAGATTTCCACTGCTCTCCTCTCCTCTGCCTTCTGCGCATCTGCATGTCAGGCCCTGGACCCAGATGTTCCTCCTCTTCCTCATCAACCACCTCCAGACCTGGGGGCTGTTGGCTCTCCATTTGAGCCCTGACGGACAGCCCAGGCTCCCCCTCTGTCTCTCTCTCTCTCTCTCTCTCTGTCAGTTCCATCCCCTCTTCTCCCTCTCAGGTTGCCTCGATGATGACCCTGACTCTCACCCCTCCTCCTCCTCTGATTCGGCTGCTTGGAGCAGCCAGCAGCCAACACTCCACAACAGATTTATAGCTCCATCTATCCCACATATGTGACTCTGGGCAGCCTTGGCAAAATAGATAAGAACAAATCGAATCCATACTATAAGAATACATTGTACCGAGGTGGGTAAAATAACCTTCAACAAAGCAGGGGTCTCACCAGCGGGGTCCCAGGCCTGGACAGAAACCAAACTTGGAATACCTTGCAATGGTTCAGGGGGGCCAGGGCTCACCTTATCCCAGGTGAAATGATGCTCTCCAAAAAGCCACCCAGGAGAGAGGCTGATTTCAGACTCCTTGGGATGCCCAAAGTACAGAGTGTCAACTCTGAAGCCAACCTGGCTGAAGCCATTTTCTGCAGCCTCATAGTTGCCACGAAGACTAGAAAGGGAGCAGGGTAGGTAGCCAATTTGCAGACAAAACAAAAAACTTACTTATGGGAATCAAGGTCATCTCAACAGTGGCAGTTGGGAGAAGGAGGGAGTGATGCAAGGAACCTCCAAGCCACTTTGTCATATTGGACAATGTGGCCTGTGACATCTGGGGAGGGAAAATCTTGCTCTTTTAACCAGGCGAAAAACGCGGGAAACGTCCCAGTTGGTTTTCACTAGCTGTGCTGATTTGATGCATCCAATAAACATGTTCCGTGGGGAATCTACTAGCCTTGGAGTTCTGCTTTCGATGGGTGCGTTACTCAGATTAATAGAGTTGGGAGGAACCTTGTAGGTCATCTAGTCCAACCCCCCCCGTCCTACACCATTTCTGACAGACGGCAGCCCAGTCTCTTCTTGAAAGCTTCCAGGGATGAAGCTCCCATAACTTCCGAAGCAACTTCTATTCCATTGGTTGATTGTTCTTCACTGTCAGAGAATGTCTCCTTATTTCCTGGTTGAATCTCTCCTGGTTCAGTTTCCATCCATTATTCCTTGTCAGCCTTCAGGTGCTTTGGAAAATAGCTTGACCCCTTTTTCCTCTCTGGGGCAGCCCCTCAAATACAGGAACACTGCTCTCCTGTCTCCCCTGGTCCTTCTCTTCCCCAGACTAGCCAGGCCCAGTTCCTGCAACCGTTCATCGTATGTTTGAGCCTCTCATCATCCTGGTTGCTCTTCTCTGCACTCTTTCTAGTGTCTCAACCTCTTTTTTATAGTGTGGTGTCCAAAAATGGATGCAGGACTCTAAGTGTGGCCTTACTAAGGCTTTATGGAGTGGTATTACTACCTCCCTTGATCTTGATTGTATCCCTCTGTTAATGCAACTTAGGACTGCGTTGGCTGACACAGAGCTTTGCTAGGTGAGATGGCCAGGTGACGGCAGAGAATGGCCAGAGGGGTCCACAACAGCCATGCGGCCCTAGAAAAGTCTTTCTGCAGCCACAGGTGATCACAACCACTTTGGCCAAGAGGCTCTCATTGCAAACCAGAGCTTCTGAAACCAGATTAGGCCTCTTCTGATCTTTTTGGCAGAGGCACAGAGAAGGGAAGGGCACCACCTATTTTTCTTGCCTCCCAGGTAAAAGTCTCCAACCTTCCGAAAGGAGAGGAATTGTTTGCCTGCTGAAGGGAGACGCCAGGTTCCCACAGGATTAAAGAGAGAGAGAGAGAGAGACAGAAACGAATCCTGGCCAGCACCTTGTGCACCAAGATATGTAGCCCTGAGGCATCTGTGGAGCATTGGAAGGAAGGGGGAGGAAAGGAGGGGGGGGGTTCTCCCCTAAAAAAAAAATGAAAAAGAAATCCTTGCAGCCAAAGATGATTTTTTTCTTCTGACATAAAGGTGTTGTCAGCGAGGCCTTTGCAGCTGCCCCAGGCAGGATCCCTGCTTGGCTCCTGGTTGGAAAGGACCAGACAGCTGGGAGGATCTGGAGTGGTGATCCTTTCCCTTGGGGAGCAGGGGGTCTGCTGGAAATGTCATCAGTGGTGGGATTCAAACGTTTTTACTACTGGTTCTGTGGGCGTGGCTTGGTGGGTGTGGTGTGGCTTGGTGGGCGTAGCAGGGGAAGGGCTATATGTCAAATCTCCATTTCCACCCCACTCCTGCGGGAAGGATACTGCAAAATCCCCCCTTCCCTCCCCACCCCACTAACCTGCTTTCCAGCTCCGTTCTCCTGTGCAGGGCAACCAAAGAAGACCCAGCCGATCAGCTGGGACTCGATGGGAGGCGGAGAAGAGATGGGGTTGGCCGGTTCTCCAAACAACTCAACATTTCCGCTACCGGTTCTCAGAACTGGTCAGAACCAGCCGAATACCCACCTTTGGAGTCCGTTCAGAAAATGTGGGCCCGGGGACTCACCTCTCTGGAACATGGCAGCCCAGGTGGGCAGGAGCCGCTCACCAGCTCCCGTTCAGCAGGACACACCTCAGGGTGCTCATGGGGTTTGAAGGCCTCCTGGCCAAGAATGGATACCTGAACAGAAGAATTTAACCTTATTTTGGCTAAGGGACCCACGTAGAGTATAGCAATAGGACTTAGGCTTATATACTCCTTCAAAGTGCTCTACAGCCATCTCTAAGAGGTTACTGAGCCAGCCTCTTGCCCCGCAACAATTTGGGTCCTCATTTTACCCACCTCGGAAGGATGGGAAGCTGAGTCAACCTTTAGGAGGAAGGAAGGAAGGAAGGAAGGAAGGAAGGAAGGAAGGAAGGAAGGAAGGAAAGAGAGATCAGAATAAGAAGCAGGGAAGGAAGGAAGGAAGGAAGGAAGGAAGGAAGGAAGGAAGGAAGGAAGGAAGGAAGGAGATCAGAATAAGAAGCAGGGAAGGAAGGAAGGAAGAAAGGAAGGAAGGAAGGAAGGAAGGAAGGAAGGAAGGAAGGAAGATAGAAATAGCACTTAGACTTATATACTGCTTCACAGTGCTCTACAGCCGTCTCTAAGGGGTTATGGAGTACAGAGTTAGCATTTTGTCCCCAATCTGACCTCGGAAGGCTGAGTCAACCTTGAGCCGGTCAGGATCAAACTGCTCACAGTCGGCAGAATTAGCCTGCAATACTGCCTTCTAACCACTGTGACACCATGGCTAATTAGATAGATTAGATAATTGTCCTCCCTGTGAGGAAGTTTCTCCTTAATTCCAGGTTGCTTCTCTCCTGGATGAGTTTCCACCCGTGGTTTCTCGTCCTGCCTTCAGGGGCTTTGGAGAGTAATTCGCTCCCCTCTTCTTTGAGGCAGCCCCTCAGATACTGGAAGGCTGCTATCCTGGCCCTCCTAATCCTCCTTTTCTCTAAACTAGCCAGACTCAAATTCTCTCACCGATCTTCATATGTTTTCGTCTCCGGGGCCATTAATCTGGTTAGTTGTTCTCACTGTATAGAACTCATGGGCTTAAGTGGGCTGGAGAAGATCTTGGTGGTGCAGTGGTTAGAATGCAGTATTGCAGGCTAATTCTGCCCACTGCCAGCAGTTCGGTTCTCACCAGCTAAAAGGTTGACTCAGCCTTCCATCCTTCAGAGGTGGATCAAATGAGGACCCAGATTATTGGGGGCAAGAGGCTGACTCTGTAAACCGGTTGGGGGGGGCTGTGAAAGCACCGTGAAGCGGTATGCAAGTCCAAGTACTATTGCTATCTGCTGCGTCTTGCCCATCGACCCATTCTCTCGATGTGGTCTTTTTCATTGTACTGCTGCCTTACTTCTGTTCTGTTTCCACTCTTTTCCTTGATGTAAGCCACCTAGAGTAGCCCCATAGTGAGATAGGCGGCAAATATATTTAATAAATAAATAACGCTAAAGCAGAGCAGTGGGTATAAGGGGCACCTAAGGCTGGGTTTTCTCATTCCAACCTCTGCTGGAGTCAGCTACAGAGGAAGAGGAAGGAAGAGAACACCTACAAAACTGTGGGCCCCTTTCCCCTTAAACATTTAAAGTTGCTCCGGAAGGACACCATGATCAGAGAGCCACCAGGAGATCCAGGGGGGGGAGGGGCACAGTGATTGTAGCACCCCATCTGGAGCTCTGCAGAATAATCAGCAAACGCAAGCAATGCTGTATGGATATTGAAACCTGGCCTGAACCACAACTGAAAAGGGTGTAGATCATAAAGCTTTACAAAGACTATACCTAGAATACAAGTCTGAGTGCTATTGCTATTTATAGAGCCCAACTTAATGGAAGCAGCTTTAATCTTTCTATGGAGTCTACTGGTCTACTTAGGGGGAAGGGGACGGAAGATCAGTCTAGGGGCTTTGGGCCTCCTCGTACCTCATGCCGCACCCTCACCGCTACGCTGCCCTGTTTCTCATTGTCTCTTCTTGCCAATGATCTTTCTTTCCTTCTTCTTCGCTGGAACCCAGTGGAGTTAACACTAACTGGAAACAATGGCCGCTGAAGCTCAGATAACAGGCTCCATTGTTGTTGAGTCATCCGCCATGACTAAGGAACGTGGCTGGGAGGCATTTTTGCCCCCACCCAAAGCAGTTCACCCTGTTCCTCAGAGGAAGAGGGGAGGGATGAAATTATAGGATGCCTCGGGCGGTAGGTACCGTGCAACCCCATGCATCTCTGCATTTTGCATATTATTTGCATGTGAATGCCTAACGATGTTCCCCGCTGGAGAGGATGCCTGACTGCACACCAAGGATTGAGACTTTCCTGCAAAATTCCACCTTGGAGTCTCCGTAAGAGGCTGGAACGGAACAATCCCAGGAGGCCTCTGGCTTGGATCTCCAACTGTCTTTGGTTGGATTGCTAATTCTGCTTCCTTTCTGACACTTCTTGCTGAAGACAACGTTTTCCTGGTCTTCCTCCCTCCCCACCCGTCTCTCCGTTTCCCTCTCTTTCCAGATAGTAGGGAATAGATTGGGGGTCCTCCCCTCAAGTCCTCTTTCCGTGGGAGCTGGAGAGCTCAGCCAAGATTCCTGACCTTGTTCGCAAGGACCCAAATTCTCTCCCGAAGAGATGCGGGTGGACAATGCCCACACCCTCTCGATAAGGAGCTCAGCTGCCCTGCCAGACAATTGCATTCTCTGCCTCACAGTGTCCACAGTCCCAGCTGCTGGTTCCCTGTTTTCCTACCTGGAGAACACAGCTGGATTTTAGCTCTTCCCCCAGGTGGACTGAAGACGAAGTCTTGGCAGTGGCCAAGACCCTCATCAGGACCAGGTTGATGGGATCAGGACGTGATGGGATTAGCCCTCTACCCATCTCACTAAATGGCACCTGGGAAGATTGAATCACCCAGCAAGATTCAACCAAGCTACCTATCAGGGCTCCAACAAATCCTCCCCCATTCAAATCATAAGTATCTAGCCACATTTCTCAGAGTAAAAAACAAAAAAAATGACTTCTTAGGAGTGGCCATGTTGATGTTAGCCGGGTGTAGCCGACACTAAAATATATCATTCATTTCCCCCTTGACCCTGGTCTTCCCGCCACCCCCTGGATGTATATTCTCCAATGGGACACATCCATAGACAAGAGTCATCCATCCTGCTCTCCAGTAATATTCTTGCGCATTGACAGTTTTGGGCATTTGAGGAATGCACTGCTTTTCCCCATTCTCTTTCTGCTGGAAAATAAAAAGACCAAAGGAGTGTTTTTTTTTAATTGACATTACCCCTGCATAGCCCCATGGGAGCCTGACAACCGACCAGGATACATTTCTTGCCACGGGAAGCAAGTTCAAAACCCAGAGAAGGGCATAAAACCCAGGGATTCTCAGCCTCTCTTCCCCTTTCCACCCAGGAGCTCCAAGGCAGGTAGTCCTGCCCATCATTAAAAACCACCTTTCCAAGCAGTCACCGTGTTTCCAGTGTCTTTCTTCCTCACATGGAACTGGACCCAGATGGGCATTTCTTCCGACAGCAGCATCTCTTTAGAGCCCAACAAAGAGCCAACCTTCCTTCCTGCCCAACAACTGACGTGCCGGAGAAGAAATGCTTAGTGCTTAGTCCGAGTCTGCTTTGCGGTAATTGCTGCAAATTGTTTTGTTCAGGATTTGCCCTCCGAAGGAACCCGTCCACCCTCTCATGCCCTCCCAAAGCCTTGGGATTGAAACTCCCAGAAACCCCGGGCCAGCTGGGCCTCTTGCGTTGCAGTCAAAGGGCCTCCTCTATTATCTGTGCAAGAGCCCTTCACATATCTGAAATGCCAGTCATGCTACCTCTAATCAACTGGCCCGCAGGCTAACTTCACTCTACTCCTTTGGCCTTTCAGTCTTCGTAAGTCTCACCGCCTTGTTTGGTTTGTTCGCCAGCAGACAAAGGGATGTTCTCTGCAAAGCAAGAATCCAGAATTGCCCCCCAAATACTCCAGAAAAGGGTTTCCCAACATTTACGTTGTGAAGATGCCTGGATGCATGGCTGGCTGGGGAATTCTGGGAGTTGAAGTCCAAGCAAGTTCAAGTTGTAAGGTTGAGAAATGCCGTCCCCCAAAGCTTTGGATCAAAGCAGGACAGAACAAAGAACAATTAATTGGCGGGACAAATTCATTAGTGGAACAATTAATCAGTGGAATGGCTTGCCTCCAGAAGGTGCGTGTCAGATCCGTGTATCTACCATTCTTCAAAGGAAGAAGAAGCGGGGGAGGGGAGTTGGTAAAAGAAATCCTTTTTAAAAAAAATGTAACTTGAATATATTAAATCTTATATTGAATTTGTATAACCCACGCTTGATATACAACTGAGAGACTGAAACCAGGTGCCCTGGAAACCTGTCACCTCTGGAAGAGACAGCAAAAGAGAAGGGACCATAAAAATTTCCAGCCTGGAGATGTTTCCTGAGAAATCCTTCAGAAGATGGTTGTCAGAAGAGGAAACACCTGGATTTTAGAAGTTCCTTCTTGTCGATTGAAATGGGAAAAGTTCAGCAGCCTGACAGTGTGGATGTTCCATCGCTGGAGGGCCTGGACAGCCATTTATCCAAAATGGAAAAGGCCTCCTGCTCAAGCAGGAGGTTTGACTAGAAGACCTCTAAGCTCCCTTCTAACTCTGTCATTCTGTATTCTGCAGGATAGAGCAACTACATTAACTGCATTAACAGAGGGATACAATCAAGATCAAGGGAGGTACTAATACCGCCCTATAAAGCCTTAGTAAGAAAACTGCATACACTTTTGGTCACCACACTATAAAAAAGAGGTTGAGACTCTAGAAAGAGGGCAGAGAAGAGCAACTAGGAGGATTAGGGGACTGGAGACTAACATATGAAGAACAGTTGAAGGAACTGGGCTTGGCTAGTGTAGTGAAGAGAAGGACCAGGGGAGACAGGAGAGCAGCCTTCCAATATTTGAGGGGCTGCCACAGAGAGGAGGCGGTCAAGCTATTTTCCAAAGCACCTCTAGGCCAGACAAGGAATAATGGGTGGAAACTGAACAAGGACACATTCAATCTAGAAATAAGGAGAAATTTTCTGACCGTGGGAACAATCCACCCATGGAACAGAAGTTGCCCTCGGAAGTTGTGGGAGCTTCATCACTGGAGGCTTTCAAGAAGAGACTGGACAGCCATTTGTCAGGAATGGTGTAGGGTCTCCTGCTTGGGTGTGGGGGGGATTAGACTAGATGACCTACAAGGTCCCTTCCAACTCTGTTAATCTGTTAATCTACATGATTCCTATAAAATGAACAGCCTCCTTTGGCTGATGCCCAGCTAGCATTAGCTCTGATTCTGCCAGGAGTTGAACATCTTGGTTGAGCCTCTGAGGAATCCTACTTGAAGACAAACTCTATCATGATCCCTCCCAAAATACACGTTGTTGCTTTGAGACCAGGATAATTATGAATTAGAGCAAGGGTCTTCAAACTTGGCAAGTGTAAGACTTGTGGACTTCCAACTCAAGATAATTCCTGAGCTAACATGACTGGAGGAGGAATTCTGGGAGTTGAAGTCCACAAGTCTTAAAGCCGTCAAGTTTGAAGACTCCTGAATTAGAGGATAGAAGTCTATCTACTAAGGCAGTTCACCTCAAGCTTGAAGATGTATGGATTTCAACTCCCAGAGTTTCTTAACCATCATGCAGTCTGGGGAATTGTGGGAATTGAAGTCTACACCTCTTAAGCTTGCCGTGGGTTGAAAAACATTGCTCTAAGGTACAAACTGCCTTTGCAGTTGTGTTGTCATCTCCAGATGTGATGCTTTCAGCCAAGTCGTTTTTTTAAAGGATGTTGGTGCAATGAGTGTTAATGTGTGTGTGGTTTGTAAGCCATAATCTGTGGTTTAGCATTAGGTGTGGGCTTATTCATAAACTTCAGTCCAACGTGAAAGATTGAGGAGTTGACCTCAGAGCTGACATCTTTTGCAATTTACTCAAGCTTCAGGAGAAATTTAAATCAGCGGCAGCAACTCAACCTGGCAAATATCTGCTGTCTGTCTTCACAAAATTGTTTTCCCACAGTAGCTGTACATTCAGATTGTTGAGTCTGTACAGTATGTTGCTTTCTGCGCTGAACACACAACTAGGTTTCACATATACCAGTTCATTATTAGTGGTCCAGCGTGTGAACGCAACTGGGTCAGGTATGTTGCTCTTTTAAACATTTTTATTAATCATTTTTTTATTACATTTAAAGGAGTAAATAAAAGCGAACACAAACTAAGAAGTAATACTCAGGGCAAAAGAAGAAGAAAAGCAAAAAAAAAA
>NW_020769429.1:435639-450838 GCF_900518735.1 Pseudonaja textilis
GAGAGAGAGAATGAGTTAGAGAGAGAGTGAGAATGAGAGAGAGAGAGTGTGTGGGTATCAGAGAGAGTGTGTGTTAGAGAGAGAGTGGGAGAGAGTGAGAGAGAGAGTAAGTGAGTTAGAGAGAGAGAATTAGAGAGAGAGAGAGAATGAGTTAGAGAGAGAGAATGAGTTAGAGAGAGAGCTAGAGAGAGAGAATGAGTTAGAGACAGAGTGGGAGTGAATGAGTGTGAGAGAGAGAATGAGAGAGAGAGTTAAGAGAGTGTATATGAGTTAGAGAGAATGTGTGTGTTAGAAAGAGAGTGGGAGTGAGAAAGAGAGAGAGTTGAGAGTTAGAGAGAGAGTATAGGTCAGAGAGAGTGGGAGTTAGAGAGAAAGTGGGAGTGAGTGAAAGAGTGTGAGAGAGAGAGAGTTAGAGAGAGAGTTAGAGAGAGAATGTATTAGAGAGAGTGTGTGTTAGAGAGAGAGTGGGAGTGAGAGAGAGAGAGAATGAATTAAAGAGAGAGTTAGAGGCAGTGTATGAGTTAGAACGTGTGTATGTGTGTGAGGAAGAGAGAGAGAGAGAGAGAGAGAGAGAGGGAGAGAAGAGCAGGGCCTCGCACCGCTGCCTGACCTTCCCCTTTTCTTCAGCCAAATCGCGTGCGGAACAAGGTTTGGTGGTGTCTCCCTGGGAACCAAAGAGGGAAGTTACAAGGGAGGGAAGACGCTAGTCCCCAAACCACAACCGCAACCAGCTGATCTCGAGGGACAAAGTCAAGAACTGGCTTTGACCCTTAAAGTAAAACATGGCTTGGTCCCCAGGTGCCTTCCTGACTGTTCGATCTGTTAGCCAGTGGAACAGCCCGCCACATGAAGGTAAGAGTTATTGAATGCACACCTAAGGTGTCATGCCCCTGTCGGAGTCTGAATCTGCAGAGGAAGCCAAACAGGAGTGTGGTTCCATTGGCTGTGGAGGAAACTGGGGGAGGGCAAAGTCCGGCTGGGCAGAGCAGGGGAGAGGTAGAACAAGGGAGAGGGAATTTGGAGGAAGACCCAGGCCCACCCCCTCTTCATCCTAGGGAACACAGGGAGGAACAGAGAAGAGAGCAATGTGGGGTGCATGGCTTATGGGGAGGAAAGGGCCCTGATTCCCTTCATTAGCCACAGCTGCGAAGGGAGTTTAAAAGAGATGCATGCTGAGTGTGGCAGCTCCTGGGAGCAAACATGAGTTTATCTTGTGTTGACTTTGCTTATCTGTGTTCCTGGTGTCTTCCCAGCCATGTTGAGTTACTGCTGTGCCTTCACATCTGGAATTCTTACTCCTGCCCTGCCAGACTAATTACCTCATCTTGCCTTGATTGGAGTTATAGTTACAGTTTTTGTTGACCCCGTTTTGGACTTGATTCTCTGCAGCCAAAGGCTGTTCCTGGGGGAGTTTTTCTCCAGCCAGAAGGTAACCAGGACCTTGGGGGCAAAGCCGGAGCTAATAAAGGGACTCCTATTGATTATCTGACCGTGTTGCCTTTGTGCCACGCCCCTTTGGGTCAGCACAGTCAGGCTGAGCAGGAGGCTGTTCCTGGGAGAGTTTCTCTCTCTCTCTCCCTCCCTCTCTCATCTATTGATCTATTGATCTCTATCTATTGATCTATCAATCTCTATCTATCGATTGGTTGATCAATCGATCTCTATCGATCTCTATATCTATCTATCTATCTATCTATCTATCTATCTATCTATCTATCTATCTATCTATTATCTATCTATCTATCTATCTATCTGCTGTGGTGGCACAGTGGTGAGAATGCAGTATTGCAGGCTAATTCTGCCCACTGCCAGCAGTTCGCTTTTGACTGACTCAAGGTTGACTCAGCCTTCCATCCTTCTGAAGTTAGTAAAATGAGGACCCCGATTGTTGGGGGCAAGAGGCTGGCTCTGTAAACCTCTTAGAGAGGGCTGGAAAGCACTGTAAAGCTGTATATAAGTCTAAGGGCTATTGCTATTTTCAAGTCGATGCAACTATGAAACTACAATAAAAAAAGAGAGACTGTTTTTTTTTTTAATGGCGTCTTTTGCCTGTGCTAAATGGCCGCCAGGCAGCCCCGCCTCCTTCCTTCACCTGGCCAGGTCACCCTCCACCCCGGCATGGATCACTAGCTTTGCAAACTTGCTCTCCGGATGGCGAAGAGATGCTGCCTCTTAAGGAGATGCCCTGGCCTCCAGAGAGCCAATCAGCAGCCGGCATTCTTCAAAAAGCACCAATCAGCTGCCGGCGCATCTTTTTCTGGGTCACCTGCATAACTTTAGACTGGCAACAGGTTTGATCATGGAGCTGCGGGTTGCCCTGAATCTTCTCATCAGCAAAGAGAGAACAGGGAAGGGAACACGCTGCAGCCGTGCCGTTCTGGGAACCCTGCGCCTGTCAGCCAACCAGCCAGCTGGGGAAGGCGGGGGAACGGGAAGGCTTGGCTACCTTCCAAGCAGCCGCCGCTGGTACTTTTTATTTTATTTTCAAAGTGCAAAGTGGGTACGTGCCAACCGGTTTGCCAACGCACACCTTGCCCCACGCTCTCATTTCCAGGCCCTTTAACTCAGCACATGATGCAGGCTCTTTAAAACATAATTGCTTTGCAGAAGGGCGTTCGTGCCCAGGAGGGTAGGAGCGCCTCTCTCACAGATAGCAAAACTGAGGGAGCCGTGTGCTGCCGGGGGGGGGGGGGGTGGGGCGGGGGGGGGGGGGGGGAAGGATGTGTCATGCCAGGCCTGGAATGTGAGGCTTTTCTTTCTTTCTTTCTTTTATTTATTTATTTATTTTTGCAAAAAGAGACGTGCAGGCTGCTCCGTCTGCACTCAGGACAGTTGGGAATGGCAAAGCTACCCAAGGAAGGGCACTTCAGGGAGCGAGAAAAGCAAGGCCTGGCACTTAGGCAAGGGAAAACTTAAATGCAGAGGTAGAAAATAGGTGGCTCCTGGTTCCAAAACTAGAGCCACGGAGAGGGACCTAGGTTATCTTAGTGGACAAGTGCTTAAGCATGCATTCAGCAGCGTACGTTGTCTTCCAAAAAAGTTTGCTGTGTTAAGAGAGGGGTAACATCAATAGAATAGAATAGAACAGAACAGTACGGAACGGAACGGAACAGAACAGAACAGAACAGAACAGAAAATAGAACAGAATAGAACAGAACAGTATAGAATAGAGTAGAGTAGAGTAGAGTAGAGTAGAGTAGAGTAGAGTAGAATTCTTTATTGGCCAAGTGTGACTGGACACACAAGGAATTTCCTTTGGTGCAGAAGTTCTCAGTGTACATAAAAAGAAAAGATACATTCGTCAAGAGTCAAGAAATCATAAGGTACATATAAAAACAAAAGAAGAAATTGAATACTGAAATTATCATGTATGTTTAAATAATATGGTGACTGGCATTAGAAGAACGTACTGGAATATTGCATAATTAAATAATGAAGGATTATAATTTAATACAAATATGTGTATTAACATTAGAATTATACAAGTTTGATGAGTGTAAGAGACATGATTAATGTTGTTGTTTTTGTCTGCACCAAAATGTATGATGCTTAGGTGCCACACTGTTTATGTATTGATGTGTATATGTAGAATAAAATAAATAACTTGATTGAAAAAAAAAGAATCATCAGGTACAACACTTAATGATAGTCAAAGGGTACAATAAGCAATCAAATCATACTAGGAAACACTCAATATAAATCACAAGGATACAAACAACAGAGTTATAGTCATATAGTCACAAGTGGGAGGGGATGGGCGATAAGGAGTGATGAGAAGATTAATAGTGATAGTAATGCAGACTTAGTAAACAGTTGGACAGTGTTGAGGGAATTGTTCGTTTAGCAGAGTGATGGCTTTCGGGGGGAAACTGTCCTTGTGTCTGGTTGTTCTGGTGTGCAGTGTCTATAGCGTCGTTTTAAGGGAAGGAGTTAAAATAGTTTCTGTTTCAAGATCACGAAAATTGATACTACCACTTTATACTGAATGAAGGAATTTTACATTTTACACTTGGAGTTTTACATCCAGTTTTAGTCACCACAGTATAAAAAAAATGTTGAGGCTCTAGAAAGTGTGCAGAGAAGAGCAACAATGCTGATAAGAGTCATGGTGGCTAACCTGTGTGATGAAGGGTTAGGAGAGCTAAGCATGTCCAGCCTATTGAAGAGAAGGATTAAGGGGGACATTACAGCTGTCTTCCAGTACTTCAGGGGCTTAAAGCTTCAGAGGCCTGAATGTAATTCCTCCTTAATTCCAGGTTGCTTCTCTCCTTGGTTAGTTTTCATCCGTTGTTTCTTGTCCTGCCTTCAGGGGCTTTGGAAAATAAGTGGCAGCCCCTCCAATAACTGGAAGACGGCTATCATGTCCCCTCTAGCCCCTCTTTTCTCTAGACTAGCCCAATCCTGTAACCGTTCTTCCTATGTTTTAGCCTCCAGGCCTTTAAATATCTTGGTTGCTCTTCTCTGCACTTTTTCCAAAGTCACAACATCTTTTTTGGCAGTGCGGTAACCAAAACTGGATGCAGTATTCCAGGTGCGGCCTTACTAAGGGTTTTATAAGGCGGTACTAAAAAAAACAAATATATAACAAAATGGTACTTTGCTAAAATATTGTTCATTGCTAAATTGGTCTTTGCTCAGGTTCAGCTGCCTCCCCAGGATCGCTGGTGGTCAGCAAAAGCCAGCCCACTCTAGCATTGGAAATATGGCGTTGGCAAAGGCTGGGCTACCAGATGTGGCTATAAGCCACAGTTATGCATTGCTTCAGTGATTGATGATCTGGGGGAAAAAGACCCTTCCTTCCTTCCTTCCTTCCTTCCTTCCTTCCTTCCTTCCTTCCTTCCCTCCCTCCCTCCCTCTGTCATGCCCTGTCAGAGTCTGAATCTGAGGAGGAAAACAAACAGCTGAAAGGGAGTGGGAGTGTGGCTGTGGAGGAAACTGGGGAAGGGCAAAGTCCGGCTAGGCAGAGCAGGGGAGAGGTAGAACAAGGGAGAGGGAGTTCAGAGGAAGATGAAGTCCCTCCCCTCTTCATCCTAGGGCACACAGGGAGGAATGGAGAAAAGAGCAACGTGGGCTGCGTGGCTTATGTGGGAGGAAAGGGCCCTGATTCCCTTCATTAGCCACAGCTGGGAAGACAGTTGATAAGAAAGGCAGGCTGCTGGGAGCAAATGTAACTTTATCCTGTGTTGTCATGGATCATCTGTGTTCCTGGCGTCTTCCCAACCATGTGAGTTTTGTTGTGCCTTCAAGTCTGAAATTCTTGCTCCTGCCCTGCCAAATTTTGCTTGTTTGGACTTTAAGTTACAGTTTGTGTTGCTCATGTTTTGGACTTAATTTCCTACAGTCAAAGGCTGTTCTTGGGAGAGTTTTTCTCCAGCCAGAATGTAACCAGGACATTGGGGACAAAGTTGGAGCTAATAAAAGGACTCCTACTGATTATCTGACTGTGTTGCCTTTGTGCCACGCCCCAGGTCATCACACCTTCCTTCCTTCCTTCCTTCCTTCCTTCCTTCCTTCCTTCCTTCCTTCCTTCCTTCCTTCCTTCCTTCCTTCCTTCCTTTCCTTTCACCATACTTCTAAATATGTTGTTCCCAACAGTCAAATGCTGGCCCTTGTGTATCTCCAAGCCTCTGCCTTAAGCCCCCTTCAGCCAGCTGCCACTAGAGGTTCCGAAATGGGTAACAAAGTTTTGGGTACGTGGAGCTTGAAAACATACTAAAGAGTTCCTTTGCATAAAGTCCCAAATTTGGGGATAGGGAAAATCGGGGCCCTGCCAACAGCCCACAGCCAGCATGTGTGGACTTTCAACTCCCAGAATTCCCCCAACCAGCCTTCTTAAAGTCTCCAAGGTTGAGAAATAACATTTGAGACTTGCACTCTCGGATTTCCCAGGGCTCCCCCATGCAATACTCACAAATGTTTGACAAGAGCCCACCCCCATACCCCCTTCACACCTCGGTGGCCCCGTCCCTGGCCCATAATGCTCCTCTCCAAGAGCACGAATGCTCAAATCTCAGCAGCCAGTTCACATGACATGATGCCACCCTCCGCCCATCTAATATACTTCCCTTTTTAATTTAGGGAAGGACTGGAAATTGCAAAAGAAAAAAGAAAAAAAGAAGACCGCTTCTGGCCACCACAAATATTCAAATATTCTTTCAGCCAGACGCCTGTTCCTTTTTAGAAAGTAAAACGGTTACAACATTAAAAACAGAGAGAAGCCGAGAGGAAGCCTTCAGCAAAGCATAACAAGGCACGATCCCTGCCTTGAGTTTAAGTTTAAACACCTTCTCCTCCCCTTTTTGCCATCCCAATTAATGTTATGTTGATAGACTCCGAAGCAATTATTTTTAAAAAAAATGTCCCACCCACACTTACTCATTTATCCCACGAATAAGTCTAGATGTTCTCCTGATTGCATGACCTGCTTCCAAAAGGGATACACATAATTTGCAAGGGCCTGTTTGGTTATCTCCCCATCTGCCCTGAAGAAAACACAGGGACACAGTCAGGGAATGTCTTCTGAACGTGTCCCAGTTAGACTTCTAGGAAAGTTTTATTCCATGTTCACAATTGAGGAGCGAGAAAAGAAGATACTTGTCCTTCTCTTCATCTTTTCTTTTCTTCTTTCAATCTGTTCATTCCATCCGAAACTGCATCCAGTTTTGGTCACCCCACTGCCAAAACGATATTGAGACTTTGGGGGAAAAAAGTGCAGAGAAGAGCAACTAAGATGATTAAAGGCCTGGAGACTAAACCATATGAAGAATGGCTGCAGGATTTGGGTCCGGCTAGTCTGAAGAAAAGAAGAATTAAGGGGTGACAAGATAGCAGCATTCCAGTATTTGAGGGGCTGCCAAAAAGAGGAGGAGGTCAACTTACTGTCCAAAGCACTAGAAGGCAAGTTTTGAAACGATGGATGGAAACAATCTGGAATTAAGGAGAAACTTCCTAACAGGGAGGACAATTAACCGGTGGAACTGCTTTGCCTTCAGACGTTGTAAGGACTTCATCACTGGAGGATTTTAAGAAGAGACTGGACAGCCGTTTGTCTGAAATGTTTAGGGTTTTCTGTATGAGCAGAGGATTGGACTAGATTAGGGGTCGCCAACCTTTTGGACCTCAGGGACCACCAAACTCATCATTTTAAATCCCACGGACCAGAGATCCTGGGAAAATCCCCCAAAAAGTCTGCAGGAAGATTCCCCACCCCATTTTCCTACCGATCGATCGTTCTTTATTTGGGATCGCAGGATACCGTCTCCAGCTCCGTTCTCAGGGGGAAAGAGAGAGACTTTTGGCTTCATGCAAGGAAAACAGCAGAAGCTGCAGAAGTCTTTCTTTCTCTCCCCCAAACTCCGCCATAAATGAGTCTTTGCTGGCGCAGCCTCTTGGAGCAGGAGGCCTTCATTACATAGTAATCGCAGCTATGTATTTTGCATTTTCCTCAAACCTCAGTAAAAATAAATGGAGCTTTTACCCTGATCTTTGGGGAGTGCCGTTCTTAGCATGCCAAGACCAAGTGAAGACTCAGACAAGGTTGGGGGCCCGTCACCCCCCCCCACTCACCTAGGGACCTAAGCAAGGCCTCACTGGATGGGGAAAGCCATTAATTCTCACCAGGAGCCCACCCACCCCAAGAGATGAAATGGGGATGGCTGGCATAACTGAGGAGGAGAGCAAAACCTTCTGCCTACCCACAGGTTAATGTAGCAAGGATTAGAGTTGGGACTTCACTTGACTCATGCTTACCTCCGAAGTCCCTTCCAACTCGCTCGGGCAGGGTTTCCACGGGGGCACTAAGCCACCTTTTACCCAAGAGGGAAAGGGGTGGCATTGAAGGAGGAGAAAGGAATCCTGGTTTATCCTGCATCCGGATTTGCCTCCTGCAGTCTTTCACCCACAAAGCTGCTTCCCGCTGGTTCATTCCTGGCACCACACTAACAGCTGCTCATCTGGAATGGGGGATATTGTGGAGCCAGTGAGCTGAGACCACGAAACTATAACAGCCAGCAACAAATTTATATTTAAATTATAGAGCTATGGTCATAGCTGCTATTATGCTGAAGGATAAAAGACCCTCCAAACAAACGAACAAAAACCTGTTAAATATTATTTAAACATTGAAATACAGAAAGCAACAATATATATATTAAAAAGTGGAAGCAGGATTGGACCAGTAATATACTGGCAATAAAAATATTGAATATGTTGATGAACTATGAAGTAGCACGAAACTCAAAGCATGCTCAATGGATCTGTAGCATCAGAGCAAGATGTTGCTTCAAATGCTAGACAAATAAAGATTAAAACAGCAACAGCAAAAAAATATATATATTATTTTTTATAGAATAAACCAGTAGGTGTTTTTTCCATAGTTATTGAACTATTAGGAGTAATAACAATGAAATCACATATACAAGCACATTATGGCAACATTTGGTAAATTCCTAAAGCCTGAATTTATACTAAATTATCGGCATTTGCAGGACATTCTTCAGATAATGAATAATCATCCTCTGAATATAATCACCATCTTCAGATAATGAATCACCATCATCATCCTGGAGAGCATTTTAAAAATTTGCATATTCACAAGATTTCCATATTGTCAATTACAAAAGGCCACCCTGCTTGGCTCTACACATATATTATGCCGATACATTATGACATTGATACATGCATACAAAGCCAGAGTTGAGATGAGGGTGACGGACAGCCAAGTTCTGCCTTGGCAAAGAAGCTGAAGAAACAGTGGACCACCTGGTGAGCTGCTGCAAGAAGATCGCCCAGACTGACTACAAGCAGCGGCATGACAAAGTAGCAACAATGGTGCATTGGAAGACCTACAAGAAAAAGGAGTTGCCTGCAAGCAAGAACTGGAGGGACCACACAATAGGCAAAGCTCAAGGGCCCTGGGACTGTTGAGTTCAGTCAGGAAACTACCCGCTGCACAACACTACACACTTAACAATTGCCAATGAGATTTTTTTTTAAAAAATCTGGATAGTGGATGTGGCAGTACCTGGAGACAGCAGAGTAGAAGAGGGAAAATCCCATAATTCAAAGGCCTGCAAATAGAAATAGAAAAACAAAGGTAAGAGAAAGCAAAGGAGGTCCCAAGAATGATAAGTACCTTGGATGATGTGATGACCCAAAGGGGCGTGGCACAAAGGCAACACAGTCAAATAAGCAAGGAGAGTCCCTTTATTATCTCCAACTTTGCCCCCAATGTCCAGGTTACCTTCGGCTGGAGAAAAAAAACTCTCCCAAGAACAGTCTTTAAAGTGGAGGAAATTCAGTCCGAAAATACAAACTGTAATTAAAAATCCACACAAACCACAAGCTGCAGCAATTAACTTGACAAGGCAGGAGAAGGAATTGCAGGCTTAAAAGCACAGCAAAACACACACAGTTGGGAAGACACCAGGAACACAGATAAGCCTCAATGATACCAGATAATTCATGACTTGCTCCCAACAGTTTGCTGTGCACAGCTTCCCTTTTTAAACACTGTGTTCCCAGCTGCAGCTAATGAAGGGAATCAGGGCCCTTTCCTCCCCCGTAAGCCACGCAACTCATGTTGCTCCCTTCTCCGTTCCTCCCTGAGTGACTAGGATGAAGAGTGGGTAGGCCTGGGTCTTCCTCTGAACTCACTCTCCCTTGCTCTACCTCTGCCCTGCTCTGCCCAGCCGGTCTTTGCCCTTCCCCAGTTTCCTCCACAGCCAACTGCCTGTCAGCTGCTTGGCCTCCCCCTTGGAATCAGATTCTGACAGGGCATGACAGATGAACCCCAAAACATCTGCAGCACCATGGGTACCCCATTGGTCAATTGCAAAAGGCAGCTTTTGCTTGGAACAGCTTATATCCTAGGAACATACCTGTAACACACGGGTGTCAAACTCGCCACGCCCCGTCATCATATGATGTATCGCGACGTTTTTTTCCCTTTGCAGGGCTGGGTTGGGCGTGGCCTAGGCTAACTCTGCTGACTGCCAGCAGTTCGATTCTCATGATTGACTCAGCTTTCATTGATCCTTCCAAGGTCAGTAAAACCTGCCCTGCCCTGCCAAATTTTGCTTGTTTGGACTTTAAGTTACAGTTTGTGTTGCTCATGTTTTGGACTTAATTTCCTACAGTCAAAGGCTGTTCTTGGGAGAACTGGTTTTTCTCCAGCCAGCAGTTCGATTCTCATGATTGACTCAGCTTTCATTGATCCTTCCAAGGTCAGTAAAACGAGGACCCAGATTGTTGAAGACAAGAGGCTGACTCTGTAAACCACTTAGAGAGGGCTGTGAAGCACTGTGTGGCAGTATTTAAGCAGGAAGTGACCTTGGAGGCCTGCTGGTCCAACTCCTTGCCTGGGCAGGCAACCTCAGGTCATCCTGTCTAGTCTTTTCTTGAAGACCACTAGCGATGGAGCATCCTCAACTTCAGGAGGCAAGCTGTCCCATTACTTCATGCGGACTCTGTACGCCGCTTAGAGAGGGCTGTAAAGCCCTGTGAAGCGATATATAAGTCTAAGTGCGATTGCTATTGCTTTTCGTAAGCTCTCGCAGACAGGAAATTCTCCAGGTTTGGATCCCTCCCCACAAAGCTTCTGCCACTGATTCTTGTCTTACTTCAGGTATACTGAAAATAAGTCTGCTCTCCCTTTCCTCGTGACAGGGGGTCAAGCTATTTTCCAAAGCGCCCGAGGTCCAGACAAGGAACAATGGATGGAAACTGAACAAGGAGAGATTCAACCTGGAAATAAGGAGAAACTTTCTGACAGTGAGAGAACAATCAACCTATGGAACAGAAGTTGCCCTCGGAAGTTGCCCTCGGAAGTTGCCCTTGTAGAAGCGCCATCACTTGAGACTTTCAAGAAGAGATTGGACTGCCATTTGTCAGGAATGGTGTCAGGTGAGGGGGTTGGGTGCTTGGGCGGTGGGGGTTGGACTAGATGACCTACAAAGTCCCTTCCAACTCTCATTATCAGCATAGACAGTTGTTGACATAACAAATTAATTTGATGCAAAATTTTAGAGACCCTAGGTGCCTTTTGCCATTTGATTTCTTTGTCTAATTGTGTCCAATACCTTTTGCATCTTTTCCAGATATTTTTTTCTTCTTCTCTAGACGGTCGTATTGTATAAAGTAACCCCTCATAACTGCTTTACTAGCTTCCCAGACAATTGCTAAATCTGTCCCTTTGCCTAAGTTATTATCAAAATATTAATGTAGTTCCTTTTTACGGTCTTTTACAATTGTCTCCTTTTGCAAAATGGATTCCTTTAATCTCCAGCTATAACTCAAACTCTTTCTCCTACATACCAGAACAACTGGATTACAGTCAGAGAAAGATCCAGGTAAGATAGCAGCTTTCAAATCCCTTAGCCTGGGACCAAAAGTATATTTCCGCAGGGCCTGTGTGAGGAAGTTGGGATAAGACACACACACCTTCCTCCTTCCATATCATTCATTGCATCAGTGCTCACGTGCAACTTTTAGACTTTGGGGCTAAGCCAAATTTCAAAGAACAGAGCGAATCACAGTCAATCGGTAAGCAGAACAAGGAGAAACGTGTTGATTAGTTTTTGTTTTTGTTTTAAATGTGAAAATCTTCTGGCCTTAGATTCAAATCAAGTTGATTCAATCCATCCGTTCAATTCAGAGAGTCAGAGCCACTTGAATAATTGACTCTTAATCGTTTTAATTCAAACCGTTGATCCAGTTCAATCAAAACGCAGCGGCCCTGAAATCCATTAAATCAATCTGGTGAGTCCGTCAAACATGGTTCAGACTAAATCTTCAAACTGCAACTTGGCAAAGTTCTCTTTCCTTATTCAAAGGTGCTTTTTTTTTTTTTTTTTTTCAAAAGGCAACCAGAATGTTTTATCCTTGCGGAAGAAAAAGTAAAAAAACAACAAGGTCCAGTTGCCTTTTCAAAAAGCACCTTTGAGACAACTATGACCTGGATTGTTGAGAATCTCCACAGTCCTTATATTCCTGGTAAAGCACACAGACCCCAGACCATAATGGCCCACTACTAAAAACACACCAGGTTCTCCTTCTCACATGTCCTCATATTTGGTGGGACAAGAACAACCAAGAGGATTAGGAGACTGGAGGCTAAAACATACAAAGAACGGTTGCAGGAACTGGGCCTGGCTGGTCTAGTGAAGAGCGGGACCAGGGAAGAGATGATAGCAGACTTCCAATATTTGAGGGGCTGCCACAGAGGCAGGAGGGAGTCAACCTGTTTTTCAAAGCCCCCGAAGGCCAGAGAAGGAATCATGGATGGAAACTGAACAAGGAGAGATTCAACCTGGAAATAAGGAGAAATTTTCTGACAGGGAGAACAATCCACCAGTGGAACGGAAGTTGCCTTTGGAAGTTGTGGGAGCTTCATCACTGTAAGATTTCAAGAAGAGACTGGACTGCCATCTGTCAGAAATGGTGTAGGGCAGGAGTGGGATTCTACCGGTTCACACCTATTCGCTAGAACCGGTTGTTACAATTCTAAGCAGTTTGGAGAACCGGTTGTTAGAAGAAATTACAGGGCTAATCCTGTAAGGAAGGCAGGATTCTGGTGTTGCTTACAAGAAACTGCCTCTCCGTTGACCCTTATTACATTCTTGACTTCCTGTCTCAGGAACTTTTCTGGAGTTTTTTTTTTCCCCTGCTTTGCTGGTACTTTGCTTGTGTGGAGTGACCATTCAAAGTTACAATGGCACTGAAAAAAGTGACTCTTGACCATTTTTCACACTTACAACTGTTGCAGGATCCCCACAGTCATGGGAGGCCAGGCGAGGAGATGCGTGCCTCGATGTGAGTGATATTGAGTTGGTCACGCCCAGCCAATAACATGACCACCAAGCCATGTCCACCCAGTCACATGACCACCAAGCCATGCCCACCAACTAAGCCACGCCCACAGAACCGGTTGTTAAAAAAATTGAATCCCACCCCTGGTGTAGGGTCTGCTGCTTGGGCGGGGGTGGGGGGTGGGTTAGGACTAGATGATTTACAAGGTCCTTTCTGACTCTGTTATTCTGTTAACAAGATAGCATAAATGAAGATGAAAAGTTGCAATCTTTTAATAGGTTATTGACTGCGATTTTGCCACCTGGTTTAATTCATGGACTATCTTATTCCAAGAGCAGGGAAAACGCTTTCATCTTAGGCAGGAAACAGATCTGATTTTGCAAAAAGAAAGAAACGCTCTACAAATCTCCCACATAAAATGGGCTGTGTCCCTTTCTTCTGACAGTTGTTTTTCCCAGCTCAGGGAGCTGAACGATTGATCGACTTCAGGGGGAAAGCCCAGGAGTTCACCTTTTCAGCCAGGAACACATTCAGGAAGGAGCCCTTCCCTTGGCACAAACCCATCGGCCTGAACGTTGAAGCAGACCTTGTAGTCCTTCCCCATAAAGCCTCAATGCGTGGCAAAAGTCGTGCCATTCTGTACCGAAGCCAAAGAGTCACCTGCGCTTTTAAACATCAAATGCTGGAGAAAGGCGGCTCTGGTTTTAAATTTAGTCTGCGCGCTTCACCTGCTTCTATACTAGGCACATTTCCTTGTAAAATTCATTCCACTCTAGTGTACAGGTTTTAAAGGTTATGGGTGTTTTACAAGCTCTCAAAGTGTCATTTGAGCGTCTATGTGGTAACTCCTCACAACTGTCTTTTTCCTACAGTTTGTACTGTGTCTTCCCGAAAATACACCCTACCCTGAAAGTAAGCCCTAGCTTGATTTTTTTACAAGTGTGCCTAAAATAAGTCCTACCCCCCAAATAAGCCCTAATTAAGACCCCACCCACTCCAGAGTGCACAGGTAAAAATTAAGCTAGGGTGGGGATGGGGGTTTGAGCTGCCTTACTACTTACCTTTGGACAGTTGTAGCCAGGCCTCGCACACGCTGACACCTGCCTTGGTGGCCCATTTCTTCTGCAGCTGGCAAGGCTGGCAAGACTTTCCTGAAGGCCTCTGGAGCTGGTAACAAAGCTCCGGATCGATCCTATCGGCTCTAGAGGCCTTCAGGGAAGCCTTGCCAGCTACAGAAGAAGACCTCTGACAGCGAAAAGGAGGCCGGGGGCGATGCGCACAAATAACATCCCCCCAAAATAAGATCTGGTGCCTATTTTGGTGGCAAAAAATATAAGACAGGGTCTTATTTTGGGGGAAACATGTTATGCATTCGATTTAAAAGCCAAAATATTACTTGGTTTGAGCATCCGCTGTAGCAGTCAATGAGGGGGCTTTCCCAAAACGTTGGGGCTGTAGGTCATCCACAAAGTTACAGTTAGCTTTGAAAGCGTGACTAGGGTGGTTCCTCTGGTGAAAATTTCCATAGGTTCAGAGGAAAAGTTTGAAGGTGGCTCTCTTTTATTTGGGCAGAGAATTCAGAATGAGTTGGATTACAGACACCCTTGAAGAAAGAAAGAGAAATTCAGAATGCTCTTGATAAGTTACAACCAGGATGATGAGGGGACTGGAGACTAAAACATATGATGAACGGTTGCAGGAAGTGGGCCTGGCTGGTCTAGTGAAGAGAAGGACCAGGGGAGACAGGAGAGCGGTCTTCCAATATTTGAGGGGCTGCCCCAGAGAGGAGGAGGAGGGGGTCAAGCTGTTTTCCAAAGCACCTGAAGGCCAGACAAGGAATAATGGATGGAAACTGATCAAGGAGAGATTCAACCTGGAAATAAGGAGGAATTTTCTGACAGGGAGAACCATCAACATATGGAACAGAAGTTGCCTTCGGAAGGACCATAACAATACAAGAGCATACAATTTACTTAACGTAAACTGCACCAAACTTGATTGCAGGAAATACGACTTCAGCAAAAAGAGTGGTCAATGTCTGGAATACTCTACCTGACTCTGTGGTTTCTTCCCCAAACCCCCAAAACTTTAACCTTAGACTGTCTACTATTGACCTCACTCCTTTCCTAAGAGGTCTGTAGGGGGCGTGCATAAGCGCACCAATCGTGCCTACCGTCCCTGTCCTATTGTTTCTCTTTTATTATTCGTACATGTATCCATTTCATGTATCCATAACTATGTTTATACTTCTACCTGTTATGTTATAATTACTTGACAAAATAAATAAATAAAGAATAAATAAAATAAAATAAAATAAAAAAGGTGTGGGAGCTTCATCCCTGGAGGCTTTCAAGAAGAGACTGGCTGCCATCTGTCAGAAACAGTGTAGGGT
>NW_020769429.1:476324-521811 GCF_900518735.1 Pseudonaja textilis
TTCTATTCTATTCTATTCTATTCTATTCTATTCTATTCTATTCTATTTCATTCCATCCCACCCCACTCCACTCCACCCCACTCCACTCCTATTCTACCCCTATTCCATTCTATTCTAGCTTTCTCTGCCCTGTGTAGAAGAAGACCAGAGTGCCGGACTTTGAACTTAACCCCCGTGACGAATGTCCCACGCTGGACATGAACAGGTGGAATGAATTGTTCCAAGAGAGAAAAGGAAGCCGCCTCCCCGGCCTCCTTGTCACCACCTGATCCAGCCCTTTTGAGAAGCAGTTGGCCTGTGCGCGTGTTTAGGAAAGAATGCCAGCCTGCCAGGAGCCCCGGGGCTTATCTAGAATAAATCATGCACAACCAATCTGATCTCCTTTGTTCATTGGAGCGACCAGCTCCGTTTGCTGCAGGAATGTGTTAGTGGTGGCTGGGCTCCCCATGACACAAGGCAGAAGAAGATGGCAAATGGTGCCTGTTGCTAGGAGGTCAGCGTGAAATGGAAACAGAGCGGGCTGAAGAAGGCTAGTCTAGGCAAGAGAAGGAGACAGGAGAGCCGCCTTCCAATATTTGAGGGGCTGCCACAGAGAGGAGGAGGAGGGGGGTCAAGCTGTTTTCCAAGGCACCCGAAGGCCAGAGAAGGAAGAATGGATGGAAACTGATCCAGGAGAGATTCAACCTGGAAATAAGGAGGAATTTTCTGACAGGGAGAACAATCAACCTATAGAACAGAAGTTGCCTTAGGAAGTTGTAGGAGCTTCATCACTGGAGGCTTTCAAGAAGAGACTTGTCAGAAATGGTGTAGGGTCTCCTGGTTGGAATGGGGGGGTTGGACTAAATGACCTACAAGTTCCCTTCCAACTCTGTTAATCTGAATAAAGACAAACGAGCATCTTAGACTTTCAGAGAGCTGATTACAATCAACTAAGACAGAGTTTAGGAAGGATTCCATGGATGGAACTCCTAAAAGGGAAAACAACTCCAAGAGGCTTGGGAAACTCTGAAAAACGAGATGGAAGCTGTTACCACTTTCCTGATCATCCTGCCTCTTCAATCAGCCCCCTATTTAACATGGAGAGATTCAACCTAGAAATAAGGAGAAACTTTCTGACAGTGAGAACAATCAACCCGTGGAACAGAAGTTGCCTTCAGAAGTTGTGGGAGCTTCATCCCTGGAGGCTTTCAAGAAGAGACTGGGATGCCATCGGTCACAAATGGTGTAGGGTCTTCTGCTTGGGCAGGGGGTTGGACTAGATGACCTACAAGATCCCTTCCAACTCTGTTAAACTGTTAAAAAGACACATCCCCACCAAAGGGACTTTAGTGAGTCTGCAACACACTCGGAGAGGCACTTCTAAGGGCCTGTGCCATTCAACGTATTTACAGGCAAGTCCTCGACTTATGACCGTAATTGAGCCTGGGATTACAGTCGTAAGTCATGCTGGCTGTTTAACAGGTCATCGTGGAACCAAGTGGATTTGACTTTCTTTGTTTTTTTTGTTTGAAATGTTCGCTGAGTGAATCACTAAGATGGTTAAGCGAACCTATTTTTCCGCAATGGGTGGCTGTTTGTTTCTTTGTTTTGGCTAGAAATCAAAAGTAAACCCTGATTTCTAGCAAAAAACAAAACGAAACCCACATTGCAAATTGGGGTCACGTGATTCTGCAAATGGCTGTCAATGGGGGTCAGTTGCTGACAGCCCCTAAGTGCGATCACGTGATCACAAGGAAGGCCTCTGGCACTCGGAACTTAGAACCCAGGACATAAGTACCGTTTTTGGGGGTCCATCATTAACTTTGACCAGTTGCTAAGTGACCAGTGATAAATTGAGTATCCCAAAGGTGCTTTTTCAGGAGGCAACTGGACTTTCTTGTTTTTAATTTGGAGATGTTTCGCTTCTCATCCAAGAAGCTTCTTCAGCTCTGACTGGACAGTGGGGAAGGGGAGGATTTATACTCCTTTCAGACAGCTGGTCATTTGCATCCTTTGAGGGGGTCGTTGAGGCCAGTTGGAAGTTATTCTACATGGCTACATGAATCTCTATAGAGGTTTAGCTATACAATTTGGGAGGAACACTCTTCGAATGGTAGGAGAGTAGGAATGGATTTCCAGAGGAAACAAAAATTCAGGCTACAGGAACCATTTGCACCACTCAGGTGACCCCGAGGGCACAGAGAAAAACCCAAGCGGCCTCAACGGCTCTCTAAAAAGGATGCAAATGACCGGCTGTCTGCAAGGAGTATAAATCCTTCCATTCCCCACCATCTAGTCAGAGCTGAAGAAGCTTCTGGGACGAGAAGCAAAACATCTTCAAAGGAAAAAAAAATAGAAAGTCCAGTTGCCTTTTAAAAAGCTCCTTTGGGACAACCAGGACCTGGAGGACTGAGCATCTCCAGAGACATTTTTTGTTGAGTGCTACATATACAAGCGTTAGAAATTATGGTTACCAAATGTACAGGCAACACAATGATGGAAAAAGCCTTAGGGCAGCGTTGCTCAACCTTGGCCGCTTAAAGGTACATAAGACTTCCTGCCTGCCTGGGGAATTCTGGGAGTTGAAGTCCACACATTGTCAAGCTGCCAAGGTTCACATGACATGACAAGGTGACATGACAGCAGTCTTCCAGTATTTGAGGGGCTGCCACAAAGAGGAGAGATGTCAACTTATTCTCCAAAGCATCAGAAGGCAGGTAGAGAAACAATGGATGGAAACTAACCAAGGAGAGAAGCAACCTGGAATTAAGGAGAAACTTCCTCACAGGGAGGACAATTAACCAGTGGAACGGCTGGCCTCCAGACGTTGTGGGCGCTTCATCACTGGAGGCTTTTAAGAAGAGACTGGACAGTCACTTGTCTGAGATGGTAAAGGGTTTCTTGCTCGGACTAGAACAGGGCTCGCCAACCTTTTGGACCTCAGGGACCACCAAACTCATCATTTTAAATCCCGCGGATCAGAGACCCTGGGAAAATCCCCCCAAAAGTCTGCAGGAAAATCCCCCACCCCGTTTTCCTACCAATTGATCATTTTTAATTTGGGATCGCAGGATACCACATTCAGCTCTGTTCTCGGGGGAGAGAGAGAGGGAGAGACTTTTGGCTTCATGCAAGGAAAACAGCAGAAGCAGCAGAAGTCTTTCTTTCTCTCCCCCAAACTCCGCCAGGAATGAGACTTCACCAACGCAGCCTCTTGGAGCAGGAGGCCTTGCAGGGTCCCAAAGACTCATTTCTGGCGGAGTTTGGGGCAGAGAAAGAAAGACTTTGGCTGCTTTCTTTGCATGCAGCCAAAAGCAGAAGAAGAAAGAAGCGGAAAGAAGCAGCCCGGTGGCCAGGCCAGGTGTATGGGGTGAGTGGGGCATGTTCCCCCCTTCCCCCCTCCCCTCACTCCCCCGTGTTGTTCGCAATGCAAGCGACGCAAGCCTTGTGTTCCCACGGGCCATATGGGTGGCGCAGCCTTGTGTTCCCACGCAGCCTGGATTAATTACTTTGGGGGGGACATTTCTCTGTGGACCACCAAAATTTTCTCACGGACCACCAGTGGTCCCCGGCCCACCGCCTGGCGAACACTGGACTAGATGACCTACGAGGTCCCTTCCAATTTTATTCCGATGGAATTGCAGTCGGGGCCCCGGCTTTGCGCACCCCGGAGAAGGAAGGTCTGCAGTTGAGAGGCATAATAACCATCTTGCAGGCTTTCCTGGGGAAGAGGAGCTACAGAGTACCCAAGACAGAGCAAGGCATAAAGGCTTGAAAAGACCAGGCAGAAGATTCTGCTGGGACCTCCGGAGGAATTTCCAGATGACGAGAGCTGCTAAAGATGTCAGCCAGGGCTTTAGGAGGTGTTGAACCCTCCCTTTCTGGCTCAGGTGCTCCAGTGAGAGGCTGCTTTACTGGGGCCAACTGGAAGATCTTCAAGGTCCCTTTTCTCTGTCTGTAAGGGAAAAGCCACCCTGGGTTGCTGCCCTGGCACCAGGCAGGCTACCTCTCTCTTGCTCTGGTCCTGCTGCAGAGATTTTCCTTCCCCTTTGAAGTGTCGCTTTCTTTGAAGTCCTTCTTCGCTCCAATCCCGGCGAGAAGGCTCATGTCCGGAGAGCCAACCGCTGCTCCGATTTATCTGAATTCATATTCTGGAAACTCAAGGGGCCTGCCCTCCACAAACCCATCCTTCCCACCCCCCCGGGTTCCCACCCACACTGGCTCTGGAGGTTCTGGATGCCCCCCTATCAGGGCTCTGACAGCCAACAGACTTCCTCCTCCGTTGGGCTATCAGCATTTGGAGCCTTCCTGAAAAAAAAAAACATGTGGTCACAATGGAGGCTTCTGTCTGGGTGAGGAAGGAATTTCAGGGGCACAGATAGGCCGCATCCTGGAGTGATTCCAGGGCCACAGAAAGGAGGGAGGAGGAGAAGGACCCCAACCTGGCACTGGGGGAGACATCTCTGACCACAGCTCATGGAACAAGCCTCCATTGGCCAGCTTATAGCGGAGTATAGAAGGAACAGCTCAGACATCCGGTCCAGCTATTCCAGGGAGACCGAGGGGAGCAAGTGGCCAGTTTTAAGTTTCTGGGTGTTACCGTAAAAGAGGACCTGACCTGGGATGCTCGCATTGCAGCCCTGATCAAAAGGGCCCAGCAGAGATTAGACTACCTGAGGCGTCTCAGGAAACAACAACTGAATGGAAAACTGCTGGTGACCTTCCACCGCTGCACCAGAGAGAGCATCTTAACTTACTGCACCTCTGTCAGGTTTGCCAATTGCACAGGGGCAGATAGGACAGCGCTCCAGAGGGTTCATATCATTGCCCAGAGGATCACTGGTTGCCCTCTCCCCTCTTTGGAAGAGCCTTATAGCTCCCGCTGCCTTAAGAAAGTTCAAAACACCCTCAAAGATCCCTCTCATCCTGGGAAACCTTTTTTTGAACTATTACCATCTGGCAGACGGTACAGGACAATAAAAACAAGGACAAATAGGCTGAAAAACAGCTTCTATCCCAGGGCAGGAGCTCTTTTGAATTCTACTGTACAGGGCAATATTATTGCAATATTCAATTGCATAGAATGTGAAGGAGGTGTGTTTGTGTTTTATTTTCATGGTCATAATGTACACTGAAGATGGCGTTTAATTTTATTGTACGAGGTGCAGTGACAATAAAGTAAACTAAGTAAGTAACTACATAAGTTCACCTGCCTCACCATCACGGTTTTAAGAACCCCCACCAGCATCAGAGGAAGCCCAAAGGAAGCACTTTCAGGCTTAGTTGGGCCTGAGCATGGACAGCTCTGTCCATCTAATGAACCTCTCCAGTTTCTTTCCAGAAGGGTTGGGTTCCGCTTATTGGGGCTGGCAGGGATTGAAATGGAAAAGCTGGAATTACAGTCCTGATAGTCATTAAGCAGGTCAACATATGGCTATGCCTGATTTAATGAGCTTTTTCGTGACAGTTGTAAAGCCAACTCTGTGGTTGTCAATTGAACCAATTGTTTGTTATGGGTTTTTTTTTTGCTGGAGGACAGAAGTAGCAATAGCACTTAAAACTTATATATTGCTTTGCAGCGCTCTCTAAGTGGTTTACAGAGTCAGCCTCTTGCCCCACAACAATCTGGGCCCTCATTTGACCCACCTCGGAAGGATGGGAGGCTGAGTCAACCTGGAGCTAGCCAGGATCAAACTCCTGGCTGTGGGCAGACTGAACCGTAATGCTGCATTCTAACCACTGCGCACCAAGCAAGGGAGGGAGGGAGGGAGGGAGGAAGGAAGAAAAGGAAGGAAGGAAGGAAGGAAGGAAGGAAGGAAGGAAGGAAGGGCAGACAGTGAATAATGGATGGAAACTGAACAACTTGGAAATAAGGAGAAATTTTCTGACAATGGAAAACAAAAAACTAACGGAACAAAAGTTGTGGGAGCTTCATCCCTGGAAGCTTTCAAGAAGAGACTGTCACAAACGGTGTAGGGTCTCTTGCTGGGGGGGGGGGTGGGGCTAGATGACCTGCAAGGTCCCTTCCAACTCTGTTAATCTGAAGAAAAAAAAAACCAATTTGGAAGGGGCTTGGGGGAAGGGGCATGTCTCAGAGCTGGGAGGTCAATGCTTTGCAGAACTGGCCATTGTACTGAAACAATGAAATGAGTCTCATTGTTTTCGTTTAGAACAAAAACAGCAACTGCGCTGCTTCCTTCTCACTTGGGCTCAAGGCAGCTTTCAGGCTCTGTCAGCAAAGACATTCTCAGGGGACAAAGCAATAGGGCGCCTTTTCCAGGCCATCGGGGATTCTGTCTTTGGCTGTTGTGTGAATCAGCCCATCACAGGAAACCCGAGGGTTGCTTATTTCAGCAGGCCGAGCACTTGGGTTGCCAGGCTAGTTGGGAATGAAGGGAGTTGTAGTCCTCCCCCTTCCCACCTGGAGGGGACCAAATCCTTCTAAAACCCCTCAAATGCCAGCTAGCAAGCTCCCTGGAGGCATCTGGACTCATTTCAGGTGGAGGAACCGTAGCCAGGAGAGCTGGAAGAGGATTATTGGGGTCAGAGGGGTGTGTGTGTGTGTGTGTGAGTTGTGACCTCTCTCCCATACATGTTCTATTCCTCTCACATGGGGGAGGAATGGGGGTGTGTGTTGAATACAGACCCTATTGCAGGGCTCTCCAAACTTGGCAACTTTAAGACTTGTGGACTTCAACTCCCAGAATTCCTCAGCCAGCAAAGTCCACAAGTCTTAAAGTTGCCAAGTTTGGGGACCCTTGCCCGATTCTGAGGATGCTGAACCGCCATTCCGGCCACAGTTCAACAAATCTCCCTCCAGGCTCAAAGGACTCCCCGCCACCACCTGACGGGCACCGAGTTCCGGTCCAAGCAAGCCCTTGTCCAGGCCAGGGAGTCTTCGGCCAACTCAGTGAAAGGGGAAACGGCTCCAGTGCCCCACACGTAACAGAAAGGGCAGAGGTGCCCCCAACGGGCAAGGCTTGGGGCCTCTGCCCCCATCCCCACCCATGCTGGAGTGGGCAGGAAACTGCCCTGGCATATGTGCTGTTCGATGCCCTCCTCCGATCTCTCTCCAGAGCCTGGGTTTGCATGGGAGGGCCGTGCCCCTCGACGTTGGCTGTGCCACCTTCAGAGATGCACAGCGCTGTTCCTCGCAGCTGCGGGCGCAGGCCTGCAATTTACACACATTTATTTCTGGTGAGCGGCAGGGCCGCCTGGGAGCTGCCCCAAAAAAACGCCCATCCTGTTTGGGTTTGGCGCTCGGGGGCAGCCTTCGGAGTGATTCAGGCCGCCGAGTGGCTGACACCAAGCCTGGGCTTCCGCCCTGCCCCCGCCACCCCTTGCCAACTCTGCCCCGGGGCTATCCCGAGCGCGTGTTCAGACTCCCGGTGGAGCTGCCGAGGCCCGGCAGGTGCCCGGGGTGCCACCTGTTTACTCACTCTCACTCCAGGAACGCAGCGCCTGCAGCCAGGACTTGGAAGCACTTCGGTGGGAACCTTCCTCTCGCTCGGGTTCCACACTGCAGCCGGGATAAGTCTGGGCAGATTCCATCCTCGGAGAGAATATTTGCCCTGCAGAGGCCTTTGGGGCTTGCAAACAAGGCTCTGCAGAGAGGGAGAAGGAGAGGGAGGGGCCGGGCCAGAGAGCCTCACCTGGCCAGGGCCCAGCAACCTTTGCGGAGTCCACGTTTGAAGTCTGGGGATGGGGGAGGATGACAGAGCAAGCGGTGGGGGAAACTGAGGCAGCTTGAGAGGGCCCAATTCCAGCAGCACATGGGAAACTGAGGCACAACCCCTGGTGTTCTGCCTCTATCTGGGTGGTCCCCTGTCCTTTCCCTCTCCTACATTCAGGAATATTAAAACTGGCCACCCAGGACTCTCTGGGCGGGTTGAGAGGCAGCCAGCCTCCTGTGGGGCAAAAGGATTAGAAAGGTGATGCCAGGTTTTGCCTGGGCATTTCAGGGCACAGGCGGTCCCAGCAGAGCCCACAGCGTGCGCCAGATCAGCCTTAAACCCCCAGCATTTCAGTGGGGGGTGGGGGGACAAATAGACTGGAGTAAGAACAACAGAGAGGGACGCGGTGGCCCAGGGGCTAAGACGCTGAGCTTGTCGATCCGAAAGGCCGGCAGTTCAGCAGTTCGAATCCCTAGCGCCACGTCACGGAGTGAGCTCCCGTTCTTTGTCCCAGCAGCTTCTGCCAACCTAGCAGTTCGAAAGCATGTAAAAAAATGCAAGTAGAAAAAGTGGGACCCCTTTGGTGGGAAGGGAACAGCGTTCCTCCGTGCGCCTTCGAAGGCGTTTAGTCATGCCAGCCACATGACCACGGAGACGTCCTCGGACAGCGCTGGCTCTTCTTCGGCTTTGTGATGGAGATGAGCATCGCCCCCTACAGACGGAAATGACTCGCACAGATGTGCAAGGAGGCCACACAAGAAAGTTTCCAATTCACATTTGTGGATACCCTGGGATTGCCCAGCTAAGCTAAGCAAGGCCAAACCATTATACAGCTCCCTAGCTTGGGCACTGCATGTTACGTGAACACAGCAGTGAATCTGGATTTAGCGTGTGGTGGGAATGACGAGTCGAAAAAGCACTGCTGCGGATTTCTGGAAGTCATGGTCTGAGCCTTCTGGAGGACAGCTGTGGGAGGAAGACACAAAGAGCCCAGTGAAGCCCTTGAACAAATAGAATAGACCTGGGAGGGACTTTGGAGGTCTTCTAGTCCAGCCCACTGCTCAAGCAGAATGTGATGACCCAAAAGGGCGTGGCACAAAGGCAACACAGTCAGACAATCAGTAGGAGTCCCTTTATTAGCTCCAACTTTGCCCCCAATGTCCTCGCTACCTTCTGGTCTGGAGAAGTACTCTCCCAGGAACAGCCTTTGGCTGCAGAGACTCAAGCCCAAAACGTGGTCAACAAAAACTGTAACTATAAGTCTAAACTTGAGATGAGGTCATTAGTCCAACAGGGCAGAAGCAAAAATTCCACATGTGAAGGCACAGCAATAACTCTGCCAGGAACACAGATAACCTAAAGTACACACAAGATAGACTCATGTTTGTTCCCAGAAGACTCCACACTCAGCATGCATCTCTTTTAAACTCCCTTCCCAGTTGTGGTTAATGAAGGGAATCAGGGCCCTTTCCTCCCCCGTAAGCCAGCCACACAACCCTTGTTGCTCTTTTCTCCGTTCCTCCTTGTGTGCCCTAGGATGAAGACGGGAGGTCCTGGGTCTTCCTCTGAACTCCCTCTCCCTTGTTCTACCTCTCCCCTGCTCTGCCTAGCCGGACTTTGCCCTTCCCCAGTTTCCTCCACAGCCAGACTCCCACTCCCTGTCAGCTGTTTGTTTTCCTCCTCAGATTCAGACTTCGACAGGGCCATGACACAGGAGAAACAAGATTGGCAGAAGAGCTCCCAAAGTGGGCCCTGATCCAGTTCCACCGTGAAGCAGAACGTAAGGAAATCAGGGGCAGCCTTCAGAACATGGCGGATGTGGCCTGGATGCCAACCACACAAATACACAATGCCCCTTTGGGGTGTGCCAGGCAAAGGGACTCGTTCTGCAACTCCCTCATCTTCTCCTTTTTAAATATTTTATTGATTTTCTGTTGTTTATATTTTGTTATTGCTTAATAAACATCGTGTTGTCCGGGTTATTTAATTTGCTTGACAATACAGATTACATTCTTAATTTCCACCTCTTTTTTTTCTAACCTCTGATAAAATAAAGTCCATGTCTGATAATATTCTGTCTCTTCTTTCTGTTTAATCTTCAGCGGAAGCCTGTCCATTTCTGCACAATCCAGGATCTTCCTAATTATCTCTTAGTCTCACACAGTTTCTTCATTTTTCCAATATTGTGTCAATATAATCCTCGCTGCCGTTAAGAAATAGATCCTTTGCTGATCAAGTTTTGCTGAGGTTATACTCTGCACCTCTCTTGTCTTCTGATATGCTCTAAGTCAGGGGGTCTCCAACCTTGGCGACTTTAAGACTTGTGGACTTCAACTCCCAGAGTTCCTTGGCTGAGAACTTGAAGTCCACAAGTCTTAAAGTTGCAAAGCTGGCTGAGAAATTCTGGGAGTTGAAGTCCACAAGCCTTAAAGTTGCCAAGATTGGAGACCCCTGCTCTACGCAGAGCATAGTTGCTTTTCCAAGCAACTCAAAGGACGTTGAGGTGCCATAGAGTTGATTGAATCTCTTGGAAGGGTTGGCTTCCTTTCTATCACTTCCAGAGGGGACATCCCTGGCAGTCCCCTTTGTGGAGGGCGCTTTTCATCCCGAGCACTGAACAAACCCGAGTTGGCTTGAGCTCCGACCACATGGCCAAGTGCAGACTCTCTGAGACTATCAGCTGGCTGGGGGGGGGGTCACTACTGTCCCCCTGCCCCCCCCAGCTCCCGTTGGGCTGCTGGACTCTGTCCCCTCCCTGGAAGAAGGAGGGAGAATAATCCCCTCTTTGTCAGCTGCCTTCTGTTCCATGGGTTGATTGCAACTTCTGTTGATATGCAACTTCTGTTCCATGGGTTGATGGCTCTCACTGTCAGGAAATTCCTCCTTATTTCCAGGCTGAATCTCTCCTGGATCAGTTTCCATCCATTATTCCTTCTCTGGCTTACAGGCGCTTTAGAAAACAGCTTGACCCCCTCCTCCTCCTCCTCCTCTCTGTGGCAGCCCCTCAAATATTGAAAGATGCTCTCCTGCCTCCCCTGGTCCTTCTCTTCACTGGACCAACCAGGCCCGGTTCCTGCAACTGGTCATCGTATGTTTTAGCCTCCAGTCCCCTCATCATCCTGGTTGCTCTTCTCTGCCCTCTTTCTAGAGTCTCAACCTCTTTTTTATAGTGTGGTGACCAAAACTGGATGCAGTACTCCAGGTGTGGCCTTACTCAGGCTTTATAGAGTGGTATTAGTACCTCCCTTGGTCTTAAGTAAGTGCAGGGCATGGGAGGGAGGCTCAGGGAGGGTGGAAGGCATTGATATGCAACTGGATGGTGTATTTGCCCTATTTGCATTCGGGGACCGATAGCAGAATCTGAAAGTTAGTTATCAGACAACTGCACATTCCCTGTCAAAGCCCTGAATGTCCGTGTGTATATATTGCACACAGATACAGATACACACAGGTGTGTGGGTGGGTGTGTAGGCATTGATGCACAATTGGATTGGATTGAATCCTTCCACATTATCCTGGGACACATACATCTGCCTTCAGTTGTCGCTATGCATACTTTAAATAGTGCACATCACAGGTAGTCCTTAATGTACAGCCAAAAATTCTGCTGCAAAGTGAGACACCTGTTAAGTGAGTTTTGTCCTGTTTTCCAACCATGGTCAATATCCATCCTTCTTCTTTGTGGCAGCCCCTTGAATATTGGAGCACTGCTAGTCCTTCTTTTCACTAGACTAGCCATGGCTGGTTCCTGCAACCGTTCATCATATGTTTTAGCCTCCAGGGCAAAGGATCTTCTTTGCCCTCTTTCTAAACTCTCAACCTCTTTGTTTACATCGTGGCGACCAAAACTGGATGCAGAATTTCAAGTGTGGTCTTACCAAGGCATTATAAAGTGGTACTAACCACTTAACGTGGTTGTCCCAAAGGGGCTTTCTTCCAAGAGGCGCAACTGGACTTTCTTGGTTTTCTGTCTTTTGAAGATGTTTTGCTTCTCATCCAAGAAGCTTCTTCAGCTCTGAAGAAGCTTCTTAGATAAGAAGCGAAACATCTTCAAAGAAAAACAACAAAGTCCAGTTGCCTCATGAAAAAGGCCCAACCAGGACTTGGGTGACCAGGACCTGGATGACCAAGAACCTCTACAGGACAACCAGGACCTGGATGACCAAGAATCTCTACAGACATTTAGCTATACAATTTGAGATGTCCACCCTTGGAACGGTGTGAGAGGAGGAATGGATTTCCAGAAGAAAAATTATCAGACTTGCAGGAACCAGGAGCACCACTCAAGTGACCTTGAGGACACAGGTAAACCTCCAAGTGGCCTCAATGACCCTCTAAAAGGATGCAAATGACCAGCTCAGCAAGGAATATAAACCCTCCCATTCTCCACTATCCCATCAGAGCTGAAGAAGCTTCTGGGATGAGAAGTGAAAGGCCTTCAAAAGAACAAACAAGAAAGTCCAGTTGCCTCCTGAAAAAAGCACCTTTGGGACAACCAGGACTTGGAGGACTGAGAATCTCCATAGACTTCACCGGATCTTGATTCGATCCCTCGGTTAAGGTAGCCTTGTTAAGGTTGCCCTGCCTTGCAGTGTCTTGCTCCCTGACTGCTGCTATTGTGACTGAGGCTCAGAGATACGGTCCGGGGCCTTAACCGTGGCATGAATGTTGTTGTTTTCGATAGCATGAGGTCAGTCTCTGGCGTGGAAAAAAGTGGCTGCTCTCTCTTCCAAAAACAATCAAACCAGCCCTTCCTGCCTGGCTTCGTGGAAAGGAGGTCTGGAGAACTCCGGAGGTTGCACTGTCCAAGGGCCTAAGGAAAGGATACGGCATGGAAGATCTCCCACCGCCAACACACCCTTCCTTTCGAACCGTTCCCTTCCCCAGGCCGAGAAGAGGTGACAACAAGGGCTCCACCCAGGCCTCTTTTCCCAAAAGATGAGCCGCCTGGAGGCCTGCGCGGATTTTCATCTGAAGAAGGGGATGGAGCTCCGGAGAAGGTGCCACCTGAAAGCTTTTGGAAAAGGTTCTCTTTGCAAGCCCTGGGCCGCGGTGGGATTCAAAAAACGTTACCACCGGTTCTGTGGGCATGGCAGGGCTTGGTGGGCATGGGGTGGTGGCAGAGGTGGGTATTCAGTCAGTTCTGACCAGTTCTGGAAAACCAGTAACGGAAATGTTGAGTAGTTCGGAGAACCTGCAAATCCCACCCCTGCCTGGCCCCAACCCCGTCTCTTCTCTGCCTACATTATTCTGTGGTCACATCCCCAAACCCCCACTTCCCCCACCCTCAAATTAACCACTATTGACCTCACCCTACCCTTCCTAAGAGGTCTGTAAGGGGCGTGCATAAGAGGCACCATCGTGCCTGACGTCCCTGTCCTATTGTCCCCAATTATTCGTACCCATTTCCTGTATTTAGACTTATGTTTATTATCTTGTAAGCTATTGACAAATAAAATAAATAAAGAAATGGATGCCTCACCTGCTCTTCTGCATTCAGAGAGGGCTTGAGTTAGGGAAGGCAACCCATAATGTCCGTATTTACCAAGGTATTGTATAATTTAGCCCATTGTGCTTGGCCAAGCTGACTTAGCCATGGTTTAGAATAGAACAGAATTCTCTATTGGCCAAGTGTGATTGGACACACAAGGAATTTGTCGTTGGTGCATAAACTCTCAGTGTACATAAAAGAAAAGAGACATTCATCAAGAGTCAAGAATCATCAGGTGCAACAATAATAGTCATAGGATACAATAAGCAATCAACTCATATTAGGAAACAGTCAGTATAAATTGTAAGGATACAAGCGACTAAATTACAGTCATACAGTCACAAGTGGGAGGGATTGGGTGATAAGGAGTGAGGAGTGAGGAGTTTACTGAATTAACCATAATGCACCCTGATCCAAAGCCATAATCCACCGTTTGCTACATAGAATAGCAAATTCATAACCAAACCAAGCTCATTAAGAGGTGTGAACCAGTTGGAGGGGGGGGGGGCGAAGGGGGGAGAGCTACCAACCCTTTTCCTGAACTCAGTGGAACTTCCTGCTGTGTAACATTGCACAGCCCCTGAGCTTTCAAGCCGAGTTTGCGAATGAAAATGTCTCTGGCTATTGTTTAAAAACTGCTTCCAGCTGCTCCCTGAAAACAATTCGTTTACTAATGACTCAAGTCAATGTTAACAAGCAGTGTGCATTCTACTACAGGTACTCTTCGGCACAACTGAGTCCAGAATATATGTTGCTTAGTGAGAAGTGTTGTTGGGTTTTTTTATATATATATAAATACTTTTTATTAAACATTTTCCAGCAATTTAGTACATATCAACACTTTCAACAACATTACAGCATCGTCAACATTCGTATTCATATATTAATTACTGTGTTACTTTGATATCTATTGTCTAACCAGGTGTACCAGGTGGCCCAGACCAGATAATACTCTGATTCACTTCTACCTTTTAACTCTAAGGTCAGCCTGTCCATCTCTGTGCAGTCTTTGGAAATAAGAGTGATTTTTGCTTTTCCCTTCCCATAAGAATCCATTCTACCCTCGCTGCAAGTAATGCCCCTCTATTAATAATATTCTTTTATTATCCAAATTAATCCAATCTCTTATCCATGTCGTGGCTGCAGCCTGATAGTATAATTCTCAGTCCGGAAGTCCAAAGCCACCTCTACTTCTTTTATCCTGCATTTGCAGGAGAAATGTGTTGGGTTTTGGGGGGTCCATTTTACGACTTTTCCTGCCAGGTTTGTTAAGGGAATCTCCTGCAGTTGTTAAATTAGTAACACGGTTTCCCCCTGGACAGAAAGTTGCAAAAGGTTATCATGTGACCCTGGGATACAGCAACCGTCATAAATACGAACCCGTTATCAAGCCTCTGAATCTAACAAAATGAAATTTAACGTAGAGAAAAGTAAAGTCTTGCACTTCGGCAAGAAAAACCAAAAGGACACACACAAACTGTGTGAAACCAGGCTCAGTAGCAGTAACTGTAGGAGGGATCTTGGAGTCTTGGTGGACAACCAACTAAATATGAGCCAGCCATGTGCAGCAGCAGCCAAAAAAGCCAACGCAATCCTAAAGTGCATTAACTGAGGGATGCAATCAAGATCAAGCGAGGTACTACATTGTTGTTGTTGCTAGTTGCAAAGTTGTGTCCAGCCCATTGTGACCCCATGGACAACGTTCCTCCATGGCCTTCCTACCATCCCCTGGAGTCCATTTAATCTCACACTGACTCCTTCAGGACTCCATGCAGCCACCTCTTTCTCTGCCGTTCTCCTTCTCCTTCGTTTGCCCCATCAGCATTAGGTTCTTCTCCAGGGAGTCCTTCCTTCTCACGAGGTGGCCAAAGTCTTTGAGTTTCCTCTTCAGGATCTGGCCTTCTAAAGAGCAGTCAGGGTAGATCTCCTCTAGGACTGACCTTGCAGGATGGCCTTGCAGTCCAAGGGACTCCACGGTACTACTACCGCTCTATAAAGCCTTAGTAAGACCACACCTAGAATACTGCATCCAGTTTTGGCCACCACACCATTAAAAAAAATGCTGAGACTCTGGAAAGAAGCAGAGAAGAGCAACCAGGATGATGAGGGGACTGGAGGCTAAAACATACGATGAACGGTTGCAGGAACTAGTCTAAGGACAAGAAGAACCAGGGGAGACAGGAGAGCATCTTCCAATATTTGAGGGGCTGCCCCAGAGAGGAGGAGGAAGGGGTCAAGCTGTTTTCCAAGGCACCCGAAGACCAGACAAGGAATAACGGATGAATTTTGTCCCATTCACAGGCTGGAGGGGCCAGCTGAGCGTCTGAAACAGGCAGCCACAAAGCCGATGTTTTCCCTGGTGGCTTTCCCTGCAACTCTCTGTAGCCAGCTGCCCAAGGAAGGGCCACAGAGCCTGGCCACGCTTAAGCCAACATGGGCCCAGTTCAGCCGGTCTTTCTCTGTTGGTCGAGAGCTTTGGAAGAGGGGCTGGCCGGAGTGCTCTCAAGGAACCGGCCGCTCCCTGCACAGCAAGCTCCGATTCCCAGCTACAGATTCCCGGCCGCCTTGTTTGGCTGGAAGCTGTTAGGAGGCCTGAAGCCAAGCAGGGGCACAAAAACAACGTCGGCAGAGGAGGGGGGGCTCTGGGGAGGACCCCTGGGGAGGCTGTTTGCTTTGGACAGAAGGCACAGAATTCGGTCGCCAGATTAATTTTTTAGATTAACAGAGCTGGAAGCAGGGGTGGGATTCTACCGGTTCAGACCAGTTCGGGCGAACCGGTTACAGCTGGTTCGCCAAACTGGTATTTCAACTGACCGGCTGGCCTTCCCCCTCACACCCCTCCCCTCTCCATGTGACCCATTTTCAATGGAGATAAGTGCAGGGTCCACGCGGAGGCTCTGGGAGGGGGAAAATGGGCCTTCTGGAAGTCCGGAAATGGGCCTGTTTCTGGCTTCCAAGATGGGCCTCCAGAGCCTGGGGGAGGCTGTTTTCACTCTCCCAGAGGCCTGAGGGAAGCCTCCAGACCAGGGTTGGGATTCTACCGGTTCGCACTTATTCGCTAGAACCGGTTGTTAACATTCTAAGCAGTTCAGAGAACCGGTTGTTAGAAGAAATTACTGGCCTAATCCTGTAAGGAAGGCAGGAAGGAAACATTCTGGTGTTGCTTACAGAAACTGCCTCTCTGTTAAACCTTATTACATTCTTGGCAGGACTCGACTTCCTGTCTCTGGAACTTCTCTGGAGTTTTTTTCCCCTCCTTTGCTGGTACTTTACTTGTGTGGAGTGACCATTCAAAGTTACAATGGCACTGAAAAAAAGTGACTTATGACCATTTTTCACACTTATGACTGTTGCAGCATCCCCACAGTCATGAGAGGCCAGGAGAGGAGATGTGTGCCTCGATGTGAGTGATGTTGAGTTGGCCACGCCCAGCCAATAACATGACCACCAAGCCACACCCACCACCTAAGCCACGCCCATAGAACTGGTTGTTAAAAAATTTGAATCCCACCCCTGCTCTGGACCCGTGGAAGGGCGAAAAACGGCCTTCTCGGAAAAACCAGAAGTGGCAAACCGGGCCTATTTCCGGCTTCTGGTGGGCCTCCACAGTCTGGGGGAGGCCTCTGGACTCTTGGGAGGGTGACAAAAGGCCTCCCCCAGCCTCTGGAGGGCCACCAGAAGCCAGAAACAGGAAGTTCCAGTAGGCCATGCCCACTGTGGCCACATCCACCCAGCAACCGGGCAGCTAACCGGTTGCTGGAATCTTTGAATCCCACCCCTGGCTGGAAAGGTCACCTTGTAGGTCATCTAGTCCAACCCTCCGCCCTAGCAAGAGACCCTGCACCATTTTTGACAGGTGGTAGTTCCGTCTCTTCTTGAAGGTGTCCAGAGATGAAGCTCCCACAACTTCTGAAGGCAACTTCTGTTCCATGGGTTGATTGTTCTCACTGTCAGGAAATTCCTCCTTATTTCCAGGTTGAATTTCTCCTTGATCAGTTTTTATCCATTCTTCCTTGTCTGGCTTTTGGGTGCTTTGGAAAATAGTTTGACCCCCTCCTCCTCCTCTTTGGGGCAGCCCCTCCTCAAATACTGGAAGATGCTATCCTGTCTCCCCTGGTCCTTCTCTTCCCTAGACTAGCCAGGCCCAGTTCCTGCAACTGTTCATTCGTATATGTTAGCCTCCAGTCCCCTCATCTTCCAGGTTGCTCTTCTCTGCACTTTTTCTAGTCTCAACCTCTTTTTTATAGTGTGGTGACCAAAATTGGTTGCAGTACTCTAGGGGCGGCTTTATAGAGTGATATTAGTACCTCATTTGATCTTGATTTTATCCTTCTGTTAATTGAACTTCAGATTGCATTGACTTTTTTGGGGGGGCTGTCACAGCACAGTATTGGCTCATATTTAATTGATTATCCAAATTTTAGAGCCCAAGGGTGGTGGTTACCCCCCACTTCAAAAGAAATGAAAAAGAAACCACCTTAACCATATTCCCAGCTGAGTCAAGCGATGAAGGAGTATGTCTGCAATAGTTTGAATTCAATTTATGGAATACAAATTAAAGAACCTTTTTCCAACAGTGACCACAACATGATTGACTTTTGTCTCAACATACATCCACACAAAAATCATCACAACAACGTAATCCCCAATTATAACTTCAAAAAAGGCAACTATGATCTTATAGACAATGATCTCTCATTCCTTGATTGGCAAGTTCGGTTCACTGGATGCAATACTGTTGTAGACCATTACAACATATTTTTACTTGAAGTCAAAAGAGTCATCAAACTATATGTACCAATAACAACTCCCAAAACCAGAAAAAACAGATTACCCAAAACAATAAGAAAGCTTCAATCCAAAAAGAGATCACTTTGGCAGAAAAACAAATCTGCCAACTTCAATAGCCGATTCAAAAATTTATGCCACCAGATAAAAACTGAATGCATTAATTATCACATTAAACAAGAGGAAAACCTTCTATGCACCAATTCTACCCACACTTTCTACAATTTTGTAAACAACAAACTAAAAGACTCAAGGTCCATCCCTCCCCTGAAAGGACCTAATGGTAAAGACTGCAACGATGACACCATTAAAGCCAACCTTTTAAACACATTCTTTGGCTCAGTATTTGTAAAGAGCAATGGATCAAGCCCAGTACTTCCTAATCAAGTCACAGACAACTACAATGACCTAATACATATCGATTTTACAGAAGACATTGTTGAAAAAGCACTACGCAATCTAAAACCATCTCTATCTATTGGACCGGACAGAATATGTGCCTACTTCTTAAAAAAGCTATCCACTGCCATAGCCGAACCTCTAAGCATAATCTTTGAAAAATCTTTCAGGACCAGCTCCTTGCCAAAACTATGGTCACAAGCCATGGTCATCCCCATCTTCAAAAAGGGAGACCCCAACCTAGTTGAAAATAACAGACCAATCTCCTTATGCTGAATCACCTGTAAAGTAATGGAATCAATTATTAACCAATCCATCATCCTCCACTTAGAGACAAACAACCTACTCTCCAATAAACAATTTGGTTTCAGGAAAAAAACTATCATGTAATCTGCAACTCTTACACTGCAAAAACATATGGACTACACAACTCGATCAGGGCAAAGCAATAGACACAATCTACATAGACTTCTGTAAAGCCTTAGATTCAGTGGTACATGACAAACTACTCCTAAAACTAAAATCTTATGGTATCTCTGGACACCTGCATAACTGGATAGAAGCATTCCTGTCAAACAGACAACAAATGGTCAAAATTGGGAGGGTCCTATCAAATTCTGTACCTGTCAACAGTGGTGTCCCCCAAGGCAGTGTTCTAGGACCAACTTTCTTCATACTCTACATAAATGACTTCTGTAATCATATTAAGAGCAACTGTGTTCTCTTTGCTGATGATGTAAAGCTGTTCAATACCACAGACAATACTTCTGGCCTTCAAAAAGACCTCGACTATGTATCAGAATAGTCAAACAAATGGCAACTTCAAATCTCAACAAATAAATGCTCTGTCTTACATGTCGGCAAAAAAAATCAGAAAATAAAATACAAGGTGAATTGTCAAGATCTTATTGATGATCCAAGCTCTGTCAAAGACCTTGGAGTACTCATCTCTAGTGATCTAAGTGCTAGAGCCCACTGTAACTACATAGCCAAAAAGGCGTTAAGAGTTGTTAACCTGATCCTACGTAGCTTTTTCTCTGGTAATATCACACTACTAACTAGAGCATACAAAACATTTGCTAGACCAATACTTGAACACAGCTCATCAGTCTGGAACCCGCATTACGTATCTGATATTAACACAGTTGAGAAAGTCCAGAAATATTTCACAGGAAGAGTTCTCCACTCCTCTACTTGTTGCAGAATCCCTTATGCCACCAGACTTGAAATTCTAGACCTAGAAAACCTAGAACTATGCCGCCTCCAGTCCGATCTAAATATAGTATATAAAATCATACATTGCAATGTCCTACCTGTCAATGAATACTTCAGCTTCAACCATAACAACACAAGAGCAAACAATAGATACAAACTCAAGGTTAACTGCACCAAACTTGACTGCAAGAAATACGACTTCAGCAACAGAGTGGTCAATGTCTGGAATACTCTACCTAACATATTTTTACTTGAAGTTAACCCCAAACCCCAAAAACTTTAACCTTAGACTGTCTACTATTGACCTCACCCCTCTCCTAAGAGGTCTGCAGGGGGCGTGCATAAGTGCACCAATGTGCTTACCGTCCCTGTCCTATTGTTTCTTTTATATTTGTTGTACATGTATCCATTTCATGTATTCATAACTATGTTTATACTTCTACCTGTTATCTTGTAAGCGATTGACAAATCAAATCAAATAAATAAATGTTTTAGCCTCCAGTCCCCTCATCCTCCTGGCTTTTCTCTGCACTCTTTCTAGAGTCTCCGTGTCTTTTTTACAGTGCGGTGACCAAAATTGGTTGAAGTATTCTAGGTGTGGCTTTACTAAGGCTTTACAGAGCGTGTTGTTTGCAAATCAAAAAGAGCCAGCAGACCATTTGGTCCTATCCCCTCCGGGGACCTTCCGCCATTTGCCAGTTCTTCTTTCCCAAGGGAGCTTTGGAGATTTCCAATAAGGAGCATCTGCGCTCCCTTTTGTGGCAACAGGGCCAGCTTGGTTTATTTATTCATTTATTTATTTAGTACAATGCCCGCCTGGTGTGCAGAACGCTGTGCGGCTCAGGGTTAAAAACAGAGTGAAAATGGAGCAAAAGCAAACCACATTTAAAAACAACAGAAATGAGCTAAAATAATATTACAGCCCAGAAGCCTCAGCTGAAGCCAAGAAAGAGAGTTCTGGCAACGTGATTATTACAGGTCTATGGAGATTCTCCGGCCTCCAGGTCGTAGCCTGAACTGAAGAAGCTTCTTGGATGAGAGGCGACAGGCTTTCAAGGAAAGAGAAAGAGAAGGACCAGGGGAGACGGGATAGCAGGGCTCCAATATTTGAGGGGTGGCCACAGAGAGGAGGAGGAAGGGCTCAAGCTATTTTCCAACACGACATGATTGCGGCATTGTAGCTTCTCCCAAAACCCTCCTTAAAACAAACCTGGATTCCCACACCACGTGTGTCCTGGGATTGCACCTGATTTGCAGGAAAACAACCACTGTGATTTATAGACCCTGGTTAATGGCTCAGGGTGATGTGGGAAGATGTTACAGCAGCCTGACCATAACTGATGGCATAGCATGATGGCCACTTTTAGCCCACAGTAGCTTAATCAACACACAAGCGTTACACAGGTATTTTTCAACCTGGGCAATTTTAAGGTGTGTGGATGCCTGGACAGGTCTTGTCCTCCGGTGTGACTCCAGAAGGTGTGCGACCGAAAAGCAGCCTCTCCCTCCCTTTCTCCCTCCCCCCCCTCTTGAACGAAAACCCAGAGGAAATCCTTCGGTCTCACAGTTGTGAAATGAAACAAAACCGCTTGCAACTTGTTTATTTCCTGGCTCAATTGTGTGGGCCGGTGAATGGACCAGGACAGTCTCCTTCTTTAACCGTTTCGGGGCTGACTTTGGGCTTCCTCTCTCCCCTTTCCTGATTTATGAAAACCTTGAGGGAGCTCATAAATAAACTCCACTGGCGTGTAAAAGTCTGGGAACCAGGAAGTTGGTTTACGCTCTGCCTCCCACGCCCTGCCTCGGCCAGGATTGAGGCGGGAGGGAAGAGTGGAGAATGAAGAATCCGCTAAGAGGGGGAAGGAGGTGATCAGCGATGCTGGTTTGCTGGGTTTCCTTGCAAGATGCCGTTGCCACGTTCCCATGACAAATAAGCCAGATTGAGGCTCCGTGATGGCTCAGTCTGGGCCATTCAGCAGACAGCTGGATTTTCCCCCTCATACAGCCTCGAGTAGGAAGGGATGAAAAACCCAATAATTGTCTCCTTTCCTTGCAAGGGAAAGGGGGCAAACTTCTCCTGCCAACTCTCTTTTTCTCTGTGTTTCCCCGAAAATAAGATCCTGTTTTATATATATATTTGCCACCAAAAAAAGCACAGGTCTTATTTTTGGGGGATGTCATCCCTTGACAAGCCTCACTTCTGCGCATCGCCCCCGGCCTCCTTTTCGCTGTCAGAGGCTCTCAGGAACTTCTTCTGCAGCCGGCAAGGCTTCCCTGAAGGCCTCTACAGCCGATAGGATCGATCCGGAGCTTTGTTATCAGCTCCAGTGGCCTTTAGGAAAGCCTTGCCAGCCTTGCTGGCTGCAGAAGGAATTGGCCAGCAAGGCAGGTGTCGGGGTGTGCGAGGCCTGGCTACAACTGTCCAAAGGTAAGTAGTAGGGCAGCTCCACCCCACCATCCTCAGCCTAGCTTAATTTTTACCTGTGCACTCTGGAGTGGGTGGGATCTTAATTAGGGGTTATTGGGGGGGCTAGGCCTTATTTTGGGCTCACGTGTAAAAATCAAGCTAGGGCTTACTTTCAGGGTAGGCTGTATTTTTGGGGAAAACAGGTTAACAGGTTGAATTTTAGACTCCCTGGTAAGGAGGGCAGTGGTTGGAAAAGCAGAAAAATGGGAACATTTGCTGTCTCTCTGGGAAGGTTGGTGGCTCCAATGACTTTCCGGGACTTTTGGCTGGGTTGGATGCCAATCCAGGCTGCTTTGGGTACCTCTGGGGCTGGCATGGAGGCCCTTTGATTTCTGACAAGACACATTTCAAGCTCCACCAGTGGAGAGCCCAGAGCGGGACAGAAGCGTCCTTTTGTTTGGCCCAACAAAGAGGCTTTGAGCCGTTTTATCTCTGGAGCTGCGCAGGAGGAGGAGGGAGGCTGGAAAGGCAGGGGGCCAGTGGGGGCTGTGAGAAAGGGAACTGGGAGCTGCCACGGAGCAAAAATCCATCCCGCATGAAACAGGAGCCGCTGCATCAGATAAGCGGCACACAAGGAGCGTTCTTGGCATTCCCCGCTCCCGCTGAGCCCAGCCGGGTGAGAGAGTCCCTTTCTCCTTTAGGATCCTAGGGTTGCCGGAGGGAAACTGAGTCCCAGGCCATCCTCTCTCCCACTCGGCGCCTCCCCAGGCTCTCCTTGCCCATGGGGCTGAAGGCCACTCATCGGGGCTTATTCACAAACCAGGATTCAGATCAAACACGGTTTCTACTAGGAAAGAAGTTGTGGTATGCATTAAGTCAACTTGCAGACCGAGGCTTTCAAGATGGCAGCCTGGCCGGCTACGGAGGCTCCTTTGGGAGGTCAGGAGAACAAGCCAACCACGGCCAAGGTCGCCGGTTCTCTTGCAGCCCTCATCACTCGGAGTGAGTCTGGGGGTTTCTCGTCCTGAACCAGGGCTCTCCTTCCTCTTAAAGAAAGGCATTTCCCTACTAAGGAGGGATCCGGAGAGCAGTGAGCGTATTTGGAATATAACGCAGTACCTCAACCGAATGCCGGGGGGTTTAGCTGTCTGCAGTTGAGGGTGGCTGGCCCCAATTCACAGGCCATCCCCTTGCCCAGAGAAACAAAAGAGTTGCAGCCACGATCTGTAGAGATTCTCCGTCCTCCGGGTCGTAGTTGTCCCAAAGGTGCTTTTTCGGGAGGCAACTGGAATTCCTTGTTTTTTTTTCTTTTGAAGACGTTTCGCGTCTCATCCCAGAAGTTTCTTCAGCTCTGACAGGAAAATGGGCAATGGACAGATTTCTATTCCTTGCAGACAGCCTATAACCTGCATCCTTTTGGGGGGTCATTGAAGGAGGGGGGAAAAGCAAATGACCAGCTGGAGGAGTCTGCAAGGAGCATAAGTCCTCCCCTTCCCCACCAAGAGTCAGCGCTGAAGAAGCAAAACACCTTCAAAAGGGGGAAAAAGAAAGAAAGTCCAGTTGCCTCCCGAAAAAGCACCTTTTTCATCCAACGTTCAGGCAAATCTGGTTGGGTCCCCAATCTTTTCTCTTGCATCTTGCTTTAAGGGGAATGAGCCCCCCCCAAATTCTTGCTATCCAAAGGCAAAGACAATGCAATTGTGATCCCTCGCTTTCCAGAAGGGGGTGAGGATCGCAGCAGGCAACAGCCCTGAGACAGCAACAGGGGCGTGAGGAAGATGGGGTCACAATTTAGAATAGAATAGAATAGAAAATAGAGTAGAGTAGAGTAGAGTAGAATATAGAATAGAGTAGAGTAGAGTAGAGTATACAGTAGAGTAGAGTAGAGTAGAGTAGAGTAGAATAGAATAGAATAGAATAGAATAGAATAGAATAGAATAGAATAATTAGGAATAGGAATAGAATAGGAATAGAATAGAATAGAGGAAGGGAAGGGAAGGGAAGGGAAGGGAAAGAATAGAATAGAATAGAATAGAATAGAATAGAATAGAACAGAAGAATTGGGAATAGGAATGGAATAGAATAGAATAGAATAGAACAGAACAGAATAGAACAGAACAGAAGAATTAGGAATAGAATAGGAATAGAATAGAACAGAATAGAACAGAAGAATTAGGAATAGGAATAGAATAGAATAGGAATAGGAATAGAATAGAACAGAACAGAAGAATTAGGAATAGGAATAGGAATAGGAATAGGAATAGGAATAAGAATAGAATAGAATAGAATAGAATAGAACAGAAGAATTAGGAATAGGAGTAGGAATAGAATAGAATAGAATAGAATAGAATAGAATAGAATAGAAGAATTAGGAATAGGAGTAGGAATAGGAATAGTAGGAATAGAATAGAATAGAATAGAATGGAATAGAATAGAATAGAATAGAATAGAATAGAATAGAATAGAATAGAATTTTTTACTGGCCAAGTGTGATTGGACACACAAGGAATCTGTCTTTTGTCCATAAGCTCTACATCAAAAGAAAAAATACGTTCATCAAAATCACAAGATACAACACTTAGTAATCAGAGGTTACTAAATAAGCAATCAAATCATACTGGGAAATGAATAAAACAATATAAATCGTAAAGATACAAGCAGCAAGGTTATAGTCATAAGGAGAGAATGAGACAGGAAATAGGAAGCTGAGAAGAAGAATAGTAATACAGTCTTATTAAATAGTTTGACAGTGTTGTGGAAATTAGTTGTTTTCTCCCGCTTCGCTCTGATTTTACTTCTAGTTTGATTGGCCGGCAGAGGAGAATAAATATGACTCCCTAGATTTCTTCTGAAATCGCAGGAGGAGGGAGTAACGTTGCTTATCCTCACAGGGAGCAGAGTTTTGGCTATCTCTGTTCTGCGGGCAGTTTTGTTTGGGCTCCTGCCATGGCCCTGGCCAGGCTGAAGGGCAACAGACTGAGGCGGCTTCAGGGTGCTGAATTTGCACAACGATGGATGACCGTGGTACGGACGCTGCAATTTGTGGGCAAAACTGAAGCCAACGACGGTTGCTTCCTTCGGTGTTCCCATGGATGAATCCTAACATTTTTTTTGTGTGGGGGAGGACGTTCAAACGACAGCAAAACTTGCCATTTGCTGGGTTGCCTCAGATTGGGAGAGAAACCAGTTCAGTAATTACACTTCAGGGACATCTTCGGACCCCAGTAAATAATCCTGCCCAAGGTCAGCAAGTTGGGCATTGGGTGTGCGCGTGCGTATATTTCTTGTGAAAAGAATTCCCGACTATTTGGGCTGCTGCAAAGGGGGCTCTCCCTCCTTCTCACCTTCTTCCAGCTTAGAGCCACGCAGACTTGCTGGGAAAGTTGGCTATCATTTGCAAACATTCAAGGCGAACAGTCACGCTCCAGATTTTGCCATTTCCTTGGGCAAATCGTGCTTGGGGTGAGCCCTCAGAACTAGAACTGCTGTGGGACAGATTCTAAGTTGGTGGCCATCTCCAACTAAGGGCATGACACTGCCACATTTTGTGGGGTCCTTGGTACTCCCTGTTCTGACCTATGCTTCCCAAGATCATGAAGCCAATTCTTCGTCCCACTAAAACCCCTTTTATTTAGGTTAAAGGGAATTTCTCTCCAGCAAAGTCCGGGCAAACAGTCTTTCAAGAGATTTCACAGCTACAGACTTGGAGAACTGCCAGGCTGATATCTTCCAAACGCCACTCTGTAGCAGACAATGCCAAGGACTCAGGAACAGATCTTCACCGTAGTGAATTGAACTAATCGTATCCTGCAAACACCACTCTCCTTTTGCTCCTCTTTATTCCCTGTGGGAGGGGACATTCTGTCCACCTGTGCCCTTAACTCCCGAGTTGACTCTTGTTCCTTAACTGTTCCCTTCTCCTGGCAGCTCTGTGCATGTGCACACTGGGAACAGGCTCCAGCTGCTCTTCTTCCCCACTGATCTTCGGCTCCAAAGGCAGCTGATAACTGTCAGACGGCCCTGGCCCCATCTCTTCTTCTGATGTAGAGCCCTCGACAGAGTCTTCCCCAAACTCCAGGACTGACTCATGTTGCTCCACAACCTCCTCACTGTCCGAGTCTGCCACCAGCTGACTGTTAGCAGGCCGCAACCCTCCCTAAATTTGGTGGCTTGCTTGCAGAGGTTGCCTTGGGGACCATCATCTGTGCTATTACTTAGATGAGCAATGAAAGGTTTGCAAGCAAACCATCCAATTACAAGAACTCTTGTAATTCAGCCCTCAGTTAGAAGATGCTCTTCTACTGGGATCAGAGGGTTTTTTTATAAGCAGAGAAACTGGTTAGAATCAACAATGCTGATGGAGTAAACTGGTCAAATTGGACTGAGATAAAGACATTTGAGATCACTGTGGCTGCCAGGCACAGAAGAATTGGCAGGAAAGCGGAGTATGCTGTCCAAACTCACTCACATGTAACAGTGGGTTAATGGGCTTATCTAAATATATAAAAAGCCAAATACCACGCACTCATCACAAAATCTCCAGAACTGTAAAGCCTACAAACTTGAAATTTGGCACGTATGTTCCTCTTGGCTTCTAGATGCTCACTAAAAAGGATTTTTCAAAACGTTAGTATTTCTTAATATAGCAATTAACACGCTCTGATGCTAAGGAGTTCTACTCTCCCTCCCCACCTGAAAAGAAACCTGTTCCAACTGCCAGTTGCCTCACATTTGTTAGCTCAGTTCAAACTGGCAGACATTCCACTCCTTCTCTCAGGAACAGTCTAGATTCGAGTAACAGAGTTGGAAGGGACCTTGGAGGTCTTCTAGTCCAACCCCCTGCCTAGGCAGGAAACCCTACACCACAAGTGGTTATGCAACATCTTTTTAAAAACTTCCAGTGTTGGAGCATTCACAATTCCTGGAGGCTAGTTGTTCCATACATTAATTGTTCTGTCAAGTAATTCCTCCTTACTTCTAGGTTGCTTCTCTCCTTGATTAGTTTCCACCCATGGCTTCTTGTCCTGCCCTCAGGTGCTTTGGAGAGTAGCTTGACTCCCTCTTCTTTGGGGCAGCCCTTGAGATATTGTAAGACTGCTATCGTGTCTCCCCCAGTCCTTTTCATAAGACTAGACAAACCGCGGTTGAGTGCATTACAATTATTGCACTCTCTGGAAACAGCCAAGAACCTGAAAGGTGTGAGTTCCTGCAACAGAAAAGCATTGAAGAGGAGGCATTGTGAAAAAATTGGGCCAGGTTATTTTGTGCCACTTTGCAGCCACAGGTAAAGCAAATTCTGCCTTCTGTTTTTTGTCCCAAGTGTGTCCTAAAAGAGAGACCCAACGAGAGAAGGAAAAAGCCATGGTATTTTTTAAGGCCAACCATTTTGGCTGTGAAACCCTTTGGGGCCTGTCAGGATTCAGAAACACCTGAAATCGGAGAATTGAAACGCCTTTCCTGGAGTTCCTCCTTTAGCTCCCGTTTTCTCTTGGACAATTGCAATTGATTCTGCTGCCTGTCGCTTTCCTGTTTATTGTCTCCTGAAAACAACAGCCTTTGATGTCACTGCAGTCTTTCTTTTCAGGTTTCCTGCACCAGGAGCCTTCCCGCAGACCGACTCGCCAGTTTGGAGCTTGCCCTCCTGCGTGGGTTTTGGAGCGCCTCGCAGAGCAAAAATCACCCCCGGATTTAAATTTAATGTGGAGAAAAGCAAGGTTTTGCACTCAGGCAGGGGAAACCAAAACCCTGGCCTGTGCAGAATCAGATAGGTTAACTCTACGATTAAAAGACAAAGGAGAATCTAAGTACTAGGAAACATGGAATAAATTTTATCAATAGCACTTGGATTTATAGACCGCTTTATAGTGCTTTACAGCCAGGGGTGGGATGCACACTTTTTAACAACCGGTTCTGTGGGCGTGGCTTAGTAGGTGGGCATGGCTTGGTGGTCATGTGACTGGCTGGGCGTGGCCAACTCAACATCACTCACATCGAGGCGCGCATCTCCTCGCCTGGCCTCTCATGACTGTGGGGATGCTGCAACAGTCGTAAGTGTGAAAATGGTCATAAGTCACTTTTGTCAGTGCCATGGTAACTTTGAAGGGTCCCTCCACACAAGCAAAGGAGGGGAAAAAAACTCCAGAGAAGTTCCTGAGACAGGAAGTCGAGTCCTGCCAAGAATGTAATAAGGATTAATGGAGAGGCAGTTTCTATAAGCAACACCAGAATGTTTCCTTCCTGCCTTCCTTACAGGATTAGGCCAGGAATTTCTTCTAACAACCGATTCTCTGAACTGCTTAGGATGTTAACAACCGGTTCTAGCGAATAAGTGCAAACTGGTAGAATCCCACCCCTGTTTACAGCCCTCTCTAAGTGGTTTACAGAGCCAGCCTCTTGCCCCCAACAATCTGGGCCCTCCTTTTACCCACCTCGGAAGGATGGAAAGCGGATTCCACCTTGAGCCTGGTGGGATTTGAACTGCCAAATTGTAGGCAGCTGATAGGCAGCAGGAGTAGCTTTGCAGTACTGCACTCTAACCACTGTACCACAGAGGTTCCTTATGGTTACATAGAAGAAGGCAAGGTTAGCAGCTAATGATGATTAGAATAATTAGTGAATAAGATCTCAAACAAGGAGATTATAAATGATAAAGTAAAATGTATGTATGTATAACAATTGTAATGCTGGATCAGCTGCACTGTGTTGTATTTTTATAATTAAAATATTTTTTTAAAAAAAACCAGTAGCTGGGAAAGGGACCATGGAGTCCTAGCGGACGATCACTTGAATAGGAGCCAGCTGTGTGCAGAGGCAGCCAGAAAGGCTAATACAATCCTGGCTTGTATAAAGAGAGGCATAGAATCAAAATTATGTGAAGTATTAGTATCGCTTTATAAAGCCCTTAGTAAGGCCGCCCCTGGAATCCCGCATCCAGTTTTGGTTACCAACATTACAAAATAATAATAATAATAATAATAATAATAATAATAATAATAATAATAATAATAATAATAATAATAATAATAATAATGTTGAGACTTTGGAAAAAGTGCAAAGAAGAGCAACTAGGGGGGATTTAAAGGCCTGGAGGCTAAACCATATGAAGACAGGATGGTAGCAGGATTTGGTTTTGGCCAGTCTAGAGAAAAGAAAGACTGGGTGGGGTGTGTGTGTGTGTGACAGCGGTCTTCAGTATTGGAGGTGCTACAATATACTACAGGCAAGAAACCTGCCGTGGGATCATATACCCACTCTCCCCACGGCTGGGAATTGGGTCTGATGCTAACATCCCTGCATCCAAATCCCAGCCTTGTGTGTGTGTGTGTGTGTGTGTGTGTGTGTGTAGGTCTGGATGGGGAGAGAAGTTGGCTCTGGGGCCTCCAAGGTGCCAAAGGCCACTTGCCGATGCCTCCCTTGGGAGCAGTCCTGAGCCAGCCAGCTGATGGGCGCCCAACCCTGCAGCCTCCAGGAAACCCAGGGGCTGCAAAGATGGCCGCCTCCCCGCCCTCCCCTGTGTTCTCATGGCCTCTCTCGGCTGCCGGGGTCCCTGCTCTCGCTTGGCTAATTGGAGAGCGTGATGGCCTGGGAAGGAAGGGAGGGAGAAGGATCTGCTATTATATCTGGCCCCCAGCCAGCAGCCTTTGTGCTTTCAGACCGCCGAGTCAAGGGAAGGCCGGGAAGACCCCTCCCCCGACCAGCCCGCCTGACTCCTTCTCGAGCCCCTTTTCCCCCTCTCTTCCAGGGGGGCAAGCAAGAAGTGGGGAGCCAACGGTGGGAGCGGGCTGTGCAGCCCACCCCAACCAGCCTTGCCCACCAGGGCTTCCCTTGCCAGCTCTCTTGCAACCGGAGCTTCCTTACAGACTGCCTGTTAACCCCAAACCTGCTGGGCACCCCTCAGCCTCCTGCAGCGTGTCAACACACCCCATGTGGCTCCTAGGCTGTTTGGTGGGCTCATGCAGTTTGGCAACAGGGGAGTGGGGGGCACCGACGCAGCCAAACAGTTTTACTCTCGTGCGGGGAGCTGCTGTCCCTTTTGTGCCATCAAAAAAAGTGATATTTTCTTCGCATATGGTTGGAAAAAATGATAAAGACACATATAGACTTGAAACCAGAGATTTTTTTATTGGGAATCTTACCTGATACATATAATAAAAATTTGAAGCATTTGATTGTAAATGTATTAACGGCGCCTAGGATTGTATTTGCTAAAAACTGGAAGAGTGAGAAAATTCCATCAGAGGAAGAAATTATTAAGAAAATATTGGATTGTGCTGAAATGAGTAAATTGACATTTGAAATTAGAGAACAAGAAGATAAACAATTTTATGAAGTTTGGGATCTTTTTTATCAATGGTTAGATAATAAAACATAATAATAGAACATTTAGATTTAGGATATATTTTTTTTATATATTATTTTTATAAAACTTTATTAAGATAGATTTGGTATGATCTTATGACTTATTGCAAAATAAATTAAGTAAATTATAGTTATCTCATTAAAGTATGAGTTAATAAAATTATAGATAAATGATTTCTTAGTGATGATATTGGGTTATACAATTATTGATTGATAATATGAGCTATTATGTAATATAATTATATTAGCGTTTAGGAAATGGATGCACAAAAAGAAAGTGCTAAACCAACCGATACACTGTTTGTAAATTTATGTAGAAGGATGATGTTTTTATGTTTTATGTTGTATGTCCTATGTTGTTTTGTTTGTTGTTAAAATAAAAAACTTTTTTAAAAAAGTGATATTTTCATATTTGCAATAGGGCATCAGCGGTTTTTCATCATGGGATGTTTGTCAACGCTTGCCATCACTGAATAATTATCATTAAGTACTATTAAACATTCATTTTCATTTTAAAGCGTCAGTCTCAGCTATTCTACCTACTAAGATCTTACACAAATTTCAGACAATACTTATCCTTTGTTCAGACCGATTCCTTAAAAACTATGAAACTACATTGAAGAAACTGTTCTTATTTTTCATTTTTTATTGTGAAATTTGGGCTTGGTGTCACTCAAGAAGAAATTCAGTATCCGAGAAAGTTTAAAGTTGGTAGGATCAGGTAAAATCTCTACTTCCTTTACATCCAACATTTTGTGTGTGTAAAGAAAACACGTGACAAAGAAAACATCAATTCAACCAATAACATGTTTGTAAATCCAGTGGGATTAACAATATTTGCTCACAAATTCTGGATTGCTGGAGGAATCCTTTTGTCCTGCCAGAGGTGTAAATATCCATCTTGATTAAAACCAACTTTGTATCCATGATCATTGTGCAGTTCCAGAGTTTTCTTCTGATCTAGAATGTCTGCATCATACAGGTTGATTCTGAATGGACTCCTCCTCCATGCAGTCTTCAAATTTACTGGAACACCACGCTGGTTTTTCATGCCACCCTTGAGGCCTGCAAATTATTTCCAAATTTAAATTTTACTCTGAAGTTTTAAGCTTGTCTTGAGTCAGAATCCTTCTGGGAACTGATAAAATAGCAAGTGCCTTTGCAAAATATTTTATTTGTGATTAATTTTTCCTCACATAGATTCCCAGGTAGTGGCGAAGGTGCTGAAATCAGGAGATCCTGCGTTCTAATTCTGCCTTAGACATGAAAAATTGGCTGGGTGACCTTGAGTCCTTCTATCTCACAGCCCAGCCCACCTTACAGGATTGTTGTAGTGGGGAAAACAAGAGGAAGAAGGAGCATTAGGTATGTCCGTTGCCTTGAGTTATTTATAAAAAACAATAAAGGCAGGGTAAATAAATATTTTAAATAAATAAATATTATTTATTAAACCAAGTACGGCGACCTAACTCAACCATGTATGGCTACCTAACTCATACAGGATGACAAATAATTTCCCTGTGGATACAAATAAAAGATTTTTGTAAGGCACCTCACTTCCTAGCCTATCTTGAAGTTTCAAATTAATCTCATCAAACATCTGAAATATTTCTGGAACAAGGGCTTTATTAATATTGCCTCTACGTTGGGTGGTTGACCTGACTTAACCTCTGAAATTCTCAAGAGGTAATGGGACTATTCAAAATATTTTAAAGCAGGGGTCTCCAACCTTAGCGACTTTAAGACTTGTGGACTTCAACTCCCAGAGTCCCTCAGCCAGAATTCTGGGAGTTGAAGTCCACAAGTCTTAAAAGTTGCCAAGTTTGGGAACCCCTGTGCTAAACCATGTAATGAGGAAGGGCAACAGCAGTGCTTATTTGGAGTTATTTGAAAATTAATCCATTGAGCTAGAGAGAACCCCTCTTTGGAATAATCATGGTATGTTAATAAATGGCTGAGAAATAATCTGGGCTTTTCCAAGTAATCGTGACAGTTGTACCCATCAAACACAACCGCTGCAATATGCTCATTGACAGTTACTGCTGGGTGAAACCTTGTTTAGCAAGCATTAATCATAGATGATACCAAGTATAGACTGGAATATAGTGGTAGTATTTTCCAGGAAATACACATGAGCAACAAAAGCAAATTTTGTAGCCCAACCACCTGTGTCGTCTCAACTAGGCTGAAGACTTTGCGGTTGTGGTTGTTACAAGAGGATTTATGGCTCAGTTTGCTGTATTTAATCCACAGTGTTTATTGCTTGTTCTGATTTTAGCCAATGGTTAAAATACTTTGCTAAAAGGCCAAAACCTTGTGTGAGAGTAGCCACTGAAAATGCAGGGTTCTGACATAGATCAATGTTTTTAATACGTGGACATGATAGCAGTGTTCCAATATCTGAGGGGCTGCCACAAAGAGGAGGAGGTCAACCTATTTTCCAAAGCATTAGAAGGCAAGACGAAGCAACGAGAGAAGCAACCGAGAACTAAGGAGAAATTTTCTGACAGTGAGAACAATTAACTAGAGGAATGAGTTGCCTTCAGAAATGGTGGTTGCTCCATCACTGGAGGTTTTTAAAAAGAGATTGGACAGCCGTTTATCCAGAATGGTATAGGGCAGTGGTGGGATTCAATTTTTTTTACTACCGGTTCTGTAGGTGTGGCTTGGTGGGCGTGGCAGGGGGAAGGATCCTGCAAAATCCCCCCTTCCCTCCCCACCCACTAGCCTGCTTTCCAGCTCCGTTCTCCTGGGCAGGGCAACCAAAGGAGACCCAGCCGATCAGCTGGGACTCAATGGGAGGCAGAGAAGAGGTGGGGGCGGGGCCAGTCAGAGGTGGGATTTGCCAGATCCCCAAACTACTCAAATTTTCCGCTATCGGTTCTTCAGAACTGGTTCAGAACCTGCTGAATCCCACCCCTGGTATTGGGTCTCTTCCTTGTGCAGGAGGTTGGACGAGGTCCCTTCTAATTTTGTTATTCTGTTATATATTAGTAATATTAGCTTTAAGAATGTCAGATTTATGAGATCATGACAAAGTTCTGTAACTTGGTTTCCATCAGCAGCTGGCCAGATGCATCTTTGAAGTTAGCTGGCAAGTTTGTTTATTTTATTTTATTTTTAAAGGCATTTTAACCCACTTCCTAGAGCTGCTTACAACTGTCAGAAATGAGATAATCCCCATCCATAAAGTTCAGACCTTAAAACATGCAAAAAGGAGAGAGGGAGAGGGAGAGAGAGAGGGAGAGAGGGAGGGAGAGAGAGAGAGAGAGAGGGAGAGAGAGAGAAGGAGGGAGAGAGAGATGGAGGGAGGGAGAGAAAGAGAGAGAAAGAGAGAGAGGGAGAGAAAGAGAGAGGAGGGAGGGAGGGAGAGAGAGAGAGGGAGGGAGAGGGGGGAGGGAAGGAGGGAGAGAGAGAAAAAGAGAGAGGGGAGAGAGAAAGAGAGAGAGGAAGGAGGGAGGGAGAAAGAGAGAGAGGGAGAGAGAGAGAGAGAGAAAGAGGGGGAGAGGGAGAGAGGGGGCAGAGGCATTGGAAGCTACGTTGAAGACTCATGAAGCAAAATGGCAGATCTTGCCCCAACCAGCTTCTGAAATGTTTTGTCATTTGTGGACCCAAAGATGAATTGCACACTGAAAATCTGCATGGTGTTGTAACTTGCTTTTTATTAGAAAAAAGTACTTGTAGCTCAGGATTGTGGGGTCCATGGTGCTTTCTAAACTTGGTTGTTTTCTCACAGACATTTCATGACCCAACTAGATAACATCACCAGTGCCAGAAAGGAGTAGAATTTGCTGCCTACTTATACTGTATATTGGTTGCTTGCCCTGTCAGTGCAGATGGGAGTAGTCTTGGAGATTCCTTGATTAAACTGTTAATTGTCTGATTTGCTAGTTCCTTGACTGCGGTATTGTTTAATACTTGACTGTTGGTCTAGTAACATCAAAATTAATATTCAATCAACAATCAAATAGTAAACAACCTAATTAAGGAATTACCAAAAACATCTCACCAACACGGACAGGGCAAGTCATTTGTATACAATAAAGAGTATATACAATAAAGACTCCCTTCTAGGCTGAAAAAGGTTAGTCACCACTGGTGTAGGGTCTCCCACTTGGGCAGGGGGTTGGACTAGATGACCTACAAGGTCCCTTCCAACTCTGATTATCTGTTATCTGTGTGCAGTCCCCCAGTGCCAGAGGCACCATGGGCTGGTCCTTTGCTATTTCCACAGGCCACATTTAAGCATCCCGCAGGCTGGATGCGGCCAGTGGGCCTTGAGTTTGACACCCTTGTTCTAGGATATCTCCACATTGTTCTCACAAAGTTGATCTTAAACAGATTAACGGAGTTGGAAGGGGCCTTCTAGATCTCCAAACCTGCTTGCTCCCTTTCCTGACAGGTCCATAGCAGAAAAAAATGTGCTCCCAAGATTCCTACCATTGTATGTGAACGGCTGTATCTGCACCGGTGGCCTGAGAGCTTATCGTAGCGTCTCCACGTACAGGGGAAGTCCACTTCCGATTTGCCGGTGGATGACCCCATGAAGCTGACATTTGGCCAGCTTTTGTAATAGGGACAGTGCTGGCTAGAAAGGATGCCCTTCGCCTTCCCTGTCCAGATGGTCTGTATTATCCGGGTTTTCCACACCATTTCAGGCCAAGCTGGTTTGTTTTGGCACCGATTGTTACACAAAACCAAGCCACCATTATCTGACAACCAAAATGTCGTGGCTAATCAAACCAATGGTTGCTTATTCGGCCTAGCACCCGGCATGAACCCAGTGACTTTTTTTAATATATAATTTTTTTTATTTTAAAACAAATTGCTTATTGTACCCTCTGACTATCATTAAGTGTTGTACCTAATGATTCTTGACTCTTGACGAATGTATCTTTTCTTTTATGTACCCTGAGAGCATTTGCACCAAGACAAATTCCTTGTGTGACCAATCACACTTGGCCATTAAAGAAATCTACTCTACTCTTCTCTATTCTATACTATTCTATTCCATTCCATTCTGCATTTCCGTTCTGTTCCATTCCATTCCATTATTCTGTTCTGTTCTGCTCTGCTCTGCTCCATTCCACATTTCTATTCTATTCCATTCCACTCCACTCCTATTCCATTCTACATCCATCTTTCAATTATACAGGCTGTCGACTGGGTACATATATCTTGTGCAAATGTGTATATTTTGTATACATTTCTTCTTGAAGTTGCATTCATATTACAACTTAGCTCAGCCTTATATATCGTATCATTATAACATTATCATTTACTTTAATTAACAAACACAGTGACTGAAAAAGGCCAGTGCCTACCAGTCTGCGAGATGGGCACCTTTGGCCCTGTAAAACCCTCGCCCGGGGTTTTTTTTTTTCCTCGCAGGAAAATTTCCTGGCAGAGCGAAGAAGCCAAGCAGTCGCCGTGGCTCTTTATCCGAAGGCAACTGTTGGAAAATCTTGTTCAAACACGCTGCGCCACAAATCAAGCGAATGCGCCTTTTGGTCGCTGCTGCTGCTGCGATGCTGCTGTGTATTTGTTTAAAGCACCCAATCCGGTGCGCCAACCGCATCCTGAACCTCTCCCTCCACCAATGGAAGGACCGCGGTGGCTCCAAGCCTCTGGGCACCTCCTTTCAGCACCAGGATTCAGCCCCACACGGTTGACACCAAGTCCCATCCTGCCCTCCCAAAGTCCCTCCGGCTCAGGTTGTTCCTTTGTCTACCTGAAAATTGGACAGCTTGACACAGGAAGCGAGGCGGGGGGGGGGTGGGGGGAGACGGATTAAACCCTCATTCTGCTGTGTGACCCACCCAGACAATCCTGGCTTCTTAAAAGCACAGCTGGGGGTGGGGTGGGGGGCTTGCTGGTTTTGTGAAGCTAGTCATTACGGTCCACCACAAACCGTGCCAAGCTGCGCTGGGTGGCTTAGAACACCAAACTTGGCAACTTTAAGAGTTGTGGACTTCAATTCCCAGAATTCCCCATTCAACCATGCCTGTTTTTTTTTTTTCCCCTTCCTACTCCCTAGAGTGGAGAGATTGCAGAGGAAGGGATTACAAGAGAGTAAGGAAGTCTACAAAGCTGGCTGGAGAATTCTGGAAGTCCATAAGTCTTAAAGAATAGAAGAGAATTCTTTATTGGCTAAGTGTGATTGGACACACAAAGAATTTGTCTTGGTGTACATAAAAGAAAAGACACATTTGTCAAGAGTCAAGAATCATCAGGTGCAACACTTAATAATAGTCAAAGGGTACAATAAGCAATCAAATCATACTAGGAAACAGACGATATAAATCATAAGGATACAAACAACAGAGTTATAGCCATATAGTCACAAGTGGGAGGGGATGGGCGATAAGGAGTGATGAGGAGATTAACAGTAAGAGTAGAGCAGACTTTGAAAATAGTTGAACAGTGTGGAGGGAATTATTTGTTTAGCAGAGCGATGGCATTTGGGAATAAAACTCTCCTTGTGTTTAGTTGTTCTGGTGTGCAGGGCTCTATAGCATCGTTTTGAGGGAAGGAGTTGAAACAGTTTATGTCCAGGATGTGAGGGGTCTGTAGATACTTTCACAGCCCTCTTTTTGACTCGTGCAGGATATACAGGTCCTCCATGGAAGGCAGGTTGGTAGCCATTGTTTTTTCTGCAGTCCTAATTATCCTCTGAAGTCTGTGTCTGTCCTGTTGGGTTGCAGAACCGAACCAGACAGTTATGGTGGTGCAAATCTAAGCTCAGCAGCTTCTGTGCCTCACACCTGTGTGTGCACATACCACGCAGTTGCCAAGTTTGAGGAGCCCTTTGCTAAACCATGTAATGAGGAATGGCAACAGCAGTGCTTATTTGGAGTTATTTCAAAATTAGAGTCCATTGAGCTACAGGGAACCCATCTTGGAATAATCATGGCATGTTAGTCAATGGCTGAGAATTAATCTGAGCTTTTCCCAAGTAATCGTGACAGCTTTTCTCATCAAACACTGGCTGGAGAATTCTGGGAGTTGAAGTCCACAAGTCTTAAAGTTGCTAAGTTTGGAGACCTCTGGCTTAGACAAACAGAATAGTAGCAGGGAGTTAGTTCAAACTGCTGATGTGGAAAAATGATCAAAGGGCCGTTGATTCCTGCACAAGTTTCCCATTCTTGCATTTGCCCACAACCACGTGAAAGCCTCGGGTTTGTTTTAGAAGTCGCAACGAATGTGCTCAAATGTCTGTGATCAGGGCAAAAATTCTGGGGACTGTGAGCACTTCAAAGTCTGAACCGTTGAGAGTGCAGCTCACAGAAAGATCTGATTCTTAATCAGTTGGGTTAGCCATAGCCCTTTAGACTTATATACCGCTTCACAGGGCTTTCACAGCCTGCTCTAAGCAGTTTTACAGAGTCAGCCTCTTGCCCTCAACAATCTGGGTCCCCATTTTACAGACCTCACAAGGATGGAAGGCTGAGTCAACCCTGAGCTGGTCAGGATCGAACTGGTGGCAATCAGCAGAATTAGCCTGCAATACTGCATTCTCACCACTGTGTCATCATGGCTGATAGATGGATGGATGGATAGATAGCAGAGGTGGTATTCAGGAGGTTCAAACTGGCATCGGAAATTTTGAGTAGTTTGGAGAACCAGCAAATCCCACCTCTGACTGGCCCCGCCAACCCCATCTCTTCTCTGCCTCCCATTGAGTCCCAGCTGATCGGCTGGGTCTCCTTGGGTTGCCCTGCACAGGAGAACGGAGCTGGAAAGCAGGTTAGTGGGGTGGAGAGAAGGGGGATTTTGCAGTATCCTTCCCCTGTCACGCCCACCAAGCCACGCCCACAGAATCAGTAGTAAAAAAATTTCAATCCCACCACTGATAGATGGATGGATAGACATAGCGATAGAAAGCAGTAGCAATAGTACTTAAGACTTATATAGACTAGAATAGAGCTGGAAGGGACCTTGGAGGTCTTCTAGTCCAGCCCCCTGCTCAAGCAGGAGAACCTATACTATTTCAGACAGGTGGCTGTCCAGTCTCTTCTGGAAAACCTCCAGCGATGAAGCACCCACCATTTCTGGTGGCAAGCAGTTCCACTGGTTGATTGTCCTCCCTGTCTGGAAGTTTCTCCTTAATTCCAGGTTGCTTCTCTCCTTGATTAATTTCCATCTGTTGTTTCTTGTCTTCTGATGCTTTGGAGAATAATCTGACCCCCAACTCTTCTTTCTGGCAGCCCCTCAAATACTGGAATCCTGCTACCATGTCGCCCTTAGTCCTTTTCTTTTCTCTCGACTAGTCAAACCCAAATACTGCAGCCGTTCTTCATATGTTTTAGTCTGCAGGCTTTTTGAACATCTTCGTTGCTCTTTAGATTCGAAAATAATGTGATTTGATACCTTTTTGAAAACTCCCGAAGAGCCAAGTTTGGCTGGTGAGGGGGTGGGGTCACTGCAGGTGGCTCCCCTGAGTCAGGGTCCTTGTTGGCTGGCTGTGTTTTTAGCATGAGCCCCCACCAAGCAGCCCAGGGGAAACCAAAAAAAATCCTTGCACTCAATTGACTTGATTCGAGTCAACTAGCAGTAAGCGAAGCACCCTCTAAAAAAAACTCTTGCAAGGAAAAATAATAAAAGTGCATCAGAGTTTGACAGCGGCTGCAGCTTTGTGTCTTTTTTATCAAAGCACCCACAACGTCCACTTTGGAGAAAACCAAAATATTGTGGCGATAGCAGAGATAAATGGGATGCAAAAAAACCAACAACAACCCTTCCATGTGCCGTTTGGACAAGCGGTATCAGAGAACCCGCATTTGTCAGTAACAAAAGTGGCTGGTTTTATTTAAATATCCCGGGGCAAATTTCTCACTAAACCAACTTTCCCACGCTGAGACTCTCCTTTGCCTGCACATTTTGGCATTTTTTTTTGTTTTGTTCCCGGAGCTGTCAAGGCAAAATATATAAGCAATGCTGGTTTCACTTAGTGTTTTTTTTTCTTTTAGGCCCCGGGACACAGAAATAATTTACAGATGTGTGTTACCTGTTTATATTTGCATTCGGTTTTTCTTTAGCGAACGTAATATTTCTTAGCTTGCAGGAACAAAAAATAGATCCCACGGTGGTTTTTCTTATCCGTTTTATTTGAACTTTGGGTGTGGGGGGGATAGTTTCCCAAACTTCAGACATGTTTAAATCTGTCTGGGCAGAGGAAAAAATTTAAAAGAACAACGAATCCGATGGAGGTTTGCCAAGATTTCCATTAAGTCAGGCTTAACAGTTTTTTTTTTTTAAATGCCTTCAGTCCTGCTATTTTAAACCCAAAGTATCTCCTCAAATTATTCTTTTTTTTTTTTTTAAGGGCCGGTCCAAGGATCCAAAAATTATTGGAGAGGTTTTATGAAAACACTTCTCCTCATTCATCTTTTAAAGCATTTTTAGAAGAAAAGACCTTCTGTGTCGCAAATCCCATGATTTTTTAAAAATATGCCTTTTGATAAACTAAAAGGATAAATTAGTTGCTTGTATTTCAAAGAAGGAATTCAGCTAGTTTCCTGATTTAAAAATAAATAAATCGCCAAGACATTTTGCATCTCTTTTGCAGGTCCCCTCATAAAGCACAATTTCTCCACCCTTATACTTTAGTTTAACCCTTCTTGCGTTTTATGACTTCTGCATGCCCCAGCAAGCTGCGATTGTAAACTCTTGATATGATTTGGAGTCTAAGCCTTGAATTTGGCTTTGTTTTCTCAAAAAGAAAGGATGTCACTCTCCCCATCGTAAATTAGTGGGCAAAATTTTTGACTGGGGGGGTCGGGGCCCTTGATAACCCACCCAATCAAGTCCCTATTGGTGTAATAATGCTGGACCAAGATGGTCAAGATGTGGTCAAGATGTGGCTTAGAGTAGAATAGAATAAGCTGAGTTGGAAGGGACCTTGGAGGTCTTCTAGTCCAACCCCCTGCTTAGGCAGGAAACCCTATACCATTTCAGACAATTGGTTATCCAATCTCTTCTTTAAAACTTCCAGCATTGGAGAATTCACAATTAATTCCACTGATTAATTGTTCTAACTGTCAGGTAATTTCTCTTTAGTTCTAGGTGGCTTCTCTTCTGGATTAGTTTCCACCCATTGCTTCTTGTCCTGGCCTTCAGTTGCTTTGGAGAATAGCTTCCTCCGTCCCCTTCCTCCTCTCTGGGGTAGCCCCTCAAATATTGGAAGGCTGCTCTCCTGCCTCCCCTGGTCCTTCTCTTCCCGAGACTAGCCAGGCCCAGTTCCTGCAACCCTTAATCATCTGTTTGAGCCTCCAGTACCTTAATCTTCCTGGGTTGCTCTTCTCTGCCCTCTTTCTAGAATCTCAACCTCTTTTTTATAGTTGGACGCAGTATTCCACCTTCCCAAGGCCTTATAAAGTGTTATTAACACTTCACCTGATCTTGATTCTATCCCTCTCTTTAAGCAGCCTGGGTTGGCTTCGCTTGGCAGCTGCAGCAACACTGCTTGAACCTAGCCAATTCAACAGAACACCATGGAAGAAAACCACAGCTTACCAAATAAGTTTGCAGCTCACTGCCAGATGTGGCAGTCAGTGCCAGCTGCTGATCGCTGCACAGGGCCCCACTGAAGCAAACCCTAAATGCTTAATGAAGCCTAAGCTGCCAGTCACGGCCAGTACAACATGCCAAGTCAGAAAGTCGCCAAAGTGAGTGACTCCACATGCTGGGTGAACCCATTAAACTGTGGTTTGTTCAGGAAATTTGCTGGGCTGGCTAGGTTTGCGATCTCACTCCCTCCTTGCCATCCTGGAAGGCCAAAGGATGCCTTTTAGCCAGGCTGGGTTTTACTTTCGAGAAAGGAGACAGGAGAAAGATGGAGAAATCACACCTCACAATTCAGCAAAATGTCTGGCTACAAGAGTACAGCTACTCCTCAACTTACAACAGTTCATTTAGTGACCTTCAAAGTTAAAACAGCACTGGAAAAAAGTGACTTATGACAGTTTTTCACACTTCTGACCATTGCAGTGTCCCCATGGTCCCCTGATCAAAATTCCAAGGCTTGGCCACTGGTTCGTATTTATGACATTTTGCTTCCCAGGGTCACATTATCCACTTTTGTGACCTACTGACAAGCCAGGTTCACTTAACGAAGCCAGGTTACTAACTTACCAATTGCGGTGATTCGCTTAACAATGGAGGCAAGGAAGGTTATAAAATGGGGCAGAACTCACCAGACAGATGTCTCGTTTCGCAACCTACGTGTTGAGTTCCATTGTGGTTGTATATCCAGGAATACCTGTACAGACCTCTGACCACTTCAGAGCCAGCTGAAGGGTGGGAGGAGGTTGCAAGTTGTAACGTGGACTTGGAAGCATCCAATAAGTCCGTGATGGCGAACCCGTGGCACGTGTGCCACAGGTGGCACACAGAGCCATTTATGCGGGCACGCAAGCCCCAGCCAAACTTACCTGCAGTGCGCAGCTGATTTTCAGTCCGTTTGAGGCCTTTTTCGCCCTCCCGGAGGCTCGAGGAAAGCCACTGCAGCCTCGGGAGGCCGAAAAACAGGCCCAGTTCGAGTCTTCCTTCGAGTCTCCCGGAGAGCAAAAAAGACCACAAGCAGGCTGTAAATCAGCTGGGAGCGGGGGTGGGATTCATTTTTTAAAATAACCAGTTCTGTGGGCGTGGCTTGGTTGGTGAGCGTGGTTGGTGGTCATGTGACTGGGTGGACATGGCTTGGGGGTCATGTGACTGGCTGGGCGTGTCCAACTCAATATCACTCACATGGTGAGGCATGCATCTCCTCGCCTGACCTCTTGTGACTGTGGGGATGCTGCAACAGTTGTAAGTGTGAAAAATGGTCATAAGTCACTTTTGTCAGTGCCATTGTAACTTTGAATGGTCCCTCCACACAAGCAAAGTACCAGCAAAGCAGGGGGAAAAAAAGCTCCAGAAAAGTTCCTGAGACAGGAAGTCTGGTCCTGCCAAGAACGTAATAAGGTTTAACAGAGAGGCAGTTTCTGTAAGCAACACCAGAATGTTTCCTTCCTGCCTTCCTTACAGGATTAGACCAGCAATTTCTTCTAACAACCGGTTCTCCGAACTGCTTAGAATATTAACAACCAGTTCTAGCGAATAGGTAAGAACTGGTAGAATCCCACCCCTGGCTGGGAGTCACGCACATGCACACTGCAGGTAAGGGGGTGGGGGGATGTTGTGCACGCATGTGCAGGGGGGGCAAGGCGCATTGCATTGTGAGTGCCGGCGCGCACGCTTTTGGTACACCACAACAAAAAGATTCGCCATCACTGCAATAAGTCAACATAGTAGCTGCCATTGTTTTGTGTGTGTGGTTGTGTGATGCCATCATGCAACCACACATACACAAAGGAGGAGCTTCGGTTTCATTTTAATTTTTAAATAAGTGTTATTGAATAAATCTTAAAAACAATTGAACACAGTGTGACTTTCTTGGCCATCATTATGGCCATACAAGCTATAGTATAGAGATAAACATAAAAGTTAATTTCCCTTTTCCCTTGGTTAGTATAGTGCTAGCTGCATATTATTTCTATTTACATTTATCTACATTTATCTACAATTATATACATATTTACAACTGTCTTTTATACTCATGCATCCATATCATCTCATATTTGTCCATTATATTCCATTCCCTTTGGTTTACAAAACTTTTTTTAACTTTCATTCCTATAAAGTGTCAACCCCTTCTTTCTTTTTCCTTGACTCTAGCCATTGATACATTTTACTCCAGACTTCACAATACCCTTATCTTTGATTTCTAAAGTTAGTCTGTCCATCTCTGCACAGACTAATATTTTCCTTATTATTTCACTTTCTGTAAGAGGTCTCTTCATTCTTCCAGTTTTGGGCATACATCAATCTCGCAGCTGTTATTATACGTATCATTAAATATATTGTTCCTTTACTGTATTTCTCATTAATAATTCCCAGTAAGAACATTTCTGGTCTGAGCTCCACTTTCTGGTTAACCATCTCTTCTATCCAAACCTTTATTTTCCACCAGTAATTTTTTTGCTTTCATACATTTCCACCACATATGATAATAGGTCCCTAGCCCTAGGTTACATTTCTAACAAATGTGGTGATATACTTTTACTAATTTTGACCAATCTAGTTGAAGGAAGATGCCATCTGTAAAATAGTTTAGATAGTGGAGCTTCGGTTTTGACTCTTGCCCTGAATGCTCCTATTTGGAGGGGTTCGCAGGTGGTCCTCCCACAGTCCCCTCCTGCCCCCCAGAGCATAGTGTTGTGTAGATATCAGACTGTGAGAAGTGGGGCTCCAATTAGTTAGGGTCTTCGTGTGATGTTCAGGTACATGTTGTTCACATCCCAAAGTCAGGTTACCTGATTTCATACCTTCCACAAAGCCATGGTTATCCCCTGTCCTTATTTCCTTATAGCAAGGGTCTCCAAACTCGGCAACCTTTAAGAATTGTGGATTTCAACTCCCAGAATTCCCCAGATAGCATGGCTGGTTGAGGAATTCTGGGAGTTGAAGTCCACAAGTCTTAAAAGTTGCAGAGTTTGGAGACCTCTACCTGATAGCAAACCCCAGTTTGTCTTAGCCAAAGGCTAAGGAGGGAACACAAACCAACTGTGTTATTAAGCCAGAAACCACAAGAACAACTTGAGGAGAAGGTGCCCAACTCAGTCTATGGATGCAGAAAGAAAGGCAGAAGATGACAGAGAACAAAGCCAACCTCAGTGACCCCTGATCACAGAATGTTTGTGAAACCACGATGGCGGAATTTGCAGATCAGGGCAGGTAAAGGTGATGGCTTAATGCACGTGTGAATCCCAATGGCCCCTGTATGGGGATGATACATTTATTGTTGTCTTGTCAACATACGATGAACAGTTGCAGTAACCAGGCCTGGCTAGTCTAGGGAAGAGAAGGACCAGGGGAGACAGGAGAGCAGCCTTCCAATATTTGAGGGGCTGCCACAGAGAGGAGGAAGGGGGTCAAGCTATTCTCCAAGGCATCTGAAGGCCAGACAAGGAATGGATGGAAACTGAACAAGGAGAGATTCAACTTCGAAATAAGGAGAAACTTTCTGACAGTGAGAACAATCCACCCATAGGACAGAAGTTGCCCTCGGAAGTTGTGGGAGCTTCATCCCTGGAGGCTTTCAAGAAGAGACTGGAACTGGACTGCTCTCAGTCAGAAATGATGTAGGGTCTCCTGCTTGGGCGGAGGGTTGGACTAGATGACCTACAAGGTCCCTTCCAAACTCCTTCCAACAACCTGCAAGATAATTTAGTGCCATTGTGAGATATTAGCTTCCTTCCTTCCCATCGGGTATCCCAATTAAGGGGCGTGTGTGACTGCAGGCCCTGTGCAGCCTCCATTCTCTTCCCTAGGCAGCATCACAACAACACTCCCATATAGGTTGGGAGACTTTGGGAAAAGGGCCGAGAAGAGCAACTAAGATGACCAAAGGCCTGGAGACCAAAACAAGTGAAGGACAGTTGCAGGAACTGGGTCTGGCCAGTCTAGAGAAAAGAAGGACTGGGGGGGACAGGATAGTGGGATTCCAGCATTTGAGGGGCTGCCACAAAGAAGAGTTGGGGGTCAACTTATTCTCCAAAGCCCCTGAAGGCCAGACAAGAAGCAGAGAAGCAACCTGGATTTAAGGAGAAACTTTCTAACAGGAGCACAATTAACCAGGGGAACAGCTGGCCACCAGAAATCCTGGGTGCTCCCTCACTGGAGGTTTTTAAGAAGAGGGCTGGACAGTCTGAGATGGTATAAGTGCTCCTGCTTGACCAGGGGGCTGGACTAGAAGATCTCCAAGGTCCCTTCCAGCCCGATTCTGATTATTACTATATTCAGGAGAAACTTCCTAACAGCGGGGAGAATTAAGCAGAAGTCAGAAGTTTTGGTGCTTCGTGCCTGGAGGCTTTTAAGAAGAGACTTGGACAGCCATTGCCTGAAATGGGATAGGGTGGGGCTGGACTAGATGACCTCCAAGCTCCCTTCCCAGTCTGATGATGGTGCGGGGGAGCCTGAGGAGGCAAACCGCCCGCTGAGTATCGGCGGCGGGGGCGGGGCAGCACTGGGGAAGTCGCAAAACGACCCCCAAGGACTTTTGCGGGAACTTGCCCCGGCGGGTCGTCGAGGCGGGCGGGAAGAACCGCCGTCCCGTCCGCGGTTCGCCGTCTGCCCGGC
>NW_020769429.1:526811-537203 GCF_900518735.1 Pseudonaja textilis
CCCCCCCCCCCCCCCCCCCCCCCCCGCCCGAAATCTGAAGGGAAGCTCAGAACCGGAAGTGGGGAATGGAAACTGGAGTTTCCTTAAGGAAGTGGGGGGGCGTATTCTGCCCTGGGGGGGGGTCTCCTCTCGGGCTCCCCCAAAGGTAGACAGGGGCGCCCCCACACTCCTTCCACCGCTGCCTTTTTCGGGAAGCGAAGAGGAACTTGGTTGAGGCTTCCTGGGGGCGGCAGCGTCTGGTTTCACTTTTGCTAGTTTTATTCTATTTCATTATTATTATTATTATTTTTCCTGGTGCTTTTGAACAAAAAAGCAATCCCAGCTTTAGTGCCGTGCAGGTGCTGCTGCTCGACTTAACGGCCACGACCCCCGAGCCCCAAACTTATTGCTCTTAAGCGAGGCCTTTGTCAAAAGTGAGTTTAAGGACCTTGCTTTCCACCGTTGTTAAGTGAATCACACGGCAGGCGATAAGGTAGTAACTCAGTTGTTAAAGTGAGCCTGGCTTCCTCCACAGACGGGTCCAAAGGTTGCAAAAGGAGAACTGGTGAGCCAGGGATGCTGCGACCATCATATGATCCCCCCACCTCACCCCCCCAGTGCCTGAATTTTGATCCTATGATCACGTGGGGGATGCTACCATAGTTGTAACTGTGAAAAACGGCTCCAAGTCGCTTTTTTTCCAGTGCCGTTGTAAACTTTGGTCACTAAAAGAACTGTCGTAAGTGGAGGACAATCCAGCCGCCTTCTTTCTCTTCACTCTCAAAAGCTTCCTGCGTGGGTGTCTCGCGTGCTGTCAGGCTGGCTTGTGGTTTTCCCCGGGTGCCTGCTCCGTCCGCTTTGGCCAGCAGCAGGCGGCTCCTGAGGGACGGTGGGTGGGTGGGTGGGTGGGTAGGGGGCTCCCATCCCCTCTTTTGTCTGGGCAGGGGCTGCACAGGAGCGGCCCAGCTGTTGCTTTTTCCCACGAGCAGCCGAGCTGAGCCCCCTTTGCAGAAAACAATGCTGAGTAGCCACTGAGTAGCAGAGCAGGGCAGGAGGGGTCTAGCTCCAGGTGGCTGGTGTGTGTGTGTGTCCGTGTGTGTGTGTGTCCGTGTGAGTCCCCGACTCCCCTGACAAAAAAAAAGGAGGGTGTGAATGACAGCCAGGTTGGCTTTCGCGGGAGATGCCCAAAGTCCCGTCTGTGAATACCTTAACAGAGCCACAGGTGTGCTTGCCAGTGCTGGGGGGGTGGGGGGGTTGGTCTCATTTGGGGGTGCAGAGTGTACAAGCCCAGGGACCAGAGCTCAGTTGCAACCCAGCTGCTTTCTCCTCTTCTGATGGAAGCAGAGACCACCCTCTGGCAGTTTGACTTTCTTGGTGGCTGCTCCTGCAAAAGTCACACACACACACACACCCTTGTGAGATGCTTGTGCATGCTTAAAAAAAGGCCGGGCTTAGATTGCACGGGGATGGGGGCCGTCGTGTCTTTTTTGATTCCACCCCCATCCCTGCTCTGCCCTGGGGGCCAGTGGGTCTGCAGAGGGGGGCAGGCCAGAGGTTGGCATCATGGATGTGTTTGATGTGGTGAGTTACCTGAGCCAGCCAGGATGGCTTCTTGAGCAAATCATGGCTTAGCTTAATATAGGAATTCTTTGGGAGGCTTGGCTTTGCTCCAGTTCCCCTCCCCCGTGCAGTGATGGGTCGTTCTGTATTTTTTTTTAAAAGCTGATTGGTCTACAATAGCATTATTTTAGCAGGCTGAAAGAATGTTTTTTAAGTTTTGGCAAACATAGTTTTGCATTCCGCTGCACTTCAGCTCCAAGTTGATTTTATCTTCCTTTGTAACGCCTTGGGCGGGATAATGTTGAGACTCTTTTGAGACTCTGGGAAGAATGCAGAGAAGAGCAACAAAGAGGATTAGAAGGCCTGGAGACTAAAACATACGAAGGACAGTCTAGTCTAGTGAAAATAAAGATTTGGGACAACATGATAACAGTGTTCAAATATTTGAGGGGCTTCCAGAAGGCACCAGATAAGAAAAAATAGATGGAAACTAACCAAAGAGAGACGCAACCTGGAATTAAGGAGAAATTTCCTCACAGGGAGGACAGTTAACCAGTGGGACTGCTTGCCACCAGAAATCATGGGCCACTGGAGGCTTTAAAAAAGAGACTGGCCAGCCATTTGTCTGAAATGGTATGGGGTTTGACTAGATGACTTTCAAGGTCCCTTCCAACCCTTTTATTCCGTTACTTATCAGGCAGAAGAAGGTTGCTTGGTCTGCATTTAGTGGGACTTGTTAAGATGCTTCAACTTGTGAAGATGCTTTGTGACAAAAGCACTTCCTTATTTCTTGAGAGGACCTGAAAGTAACCAGGTCTGTTTCTTCCGGTTCACAAATGCTTCCCGGCCAAGGCACCTAGGAGGAGGAGGAGGAGGAGGAGGAGGAGGAGGAGGAGGTACCGGCATTCTTCCTCATTGCAGGCAATTCAGCAAATGTGCATTTAATGCCTAACCCAGACAGACAGGCCTGTGCTTTAGCAATTTATGGCTGAGGGTTTTTTTTGCATCACACTGGTTTCCTTTATTGCACTTTTACACACAATAACTCTTGATTTCATTGGACGACTTAAGAGGGCCAGCAACTCTTCCTGTACTTAACGTGGTGCAGCTCGATTGTGGCTAAACATAATGTGCAACGCCGTTATAGTTGGTAAACCTATAATCACTCTGTTAATGCCAAACCAATTAACTGTGTGAACCAGGGATATCTGAACCCTGGCTTAATGCGCTGGGTGGACCGGGTCCTATTTAGAGCTGGTTCCGTGACTGGCATCCTGCTTGGTGTTTTATAAAAATTTCCCCTTTAAAAAATATGACCTTTCCCGTCTGACAAAAAAGTTTGAGTTGATTCAGGCAGCCCAAGAAACTCTTTTCGGGGGTTAACAAAATACATTTTTTCCTCTGTTGATAGAACATATAGTGCCCAAACCAACAAAGGGAAATTGAACCTAGCCGGTTAGTTACTCCATGAAGTATATCCTGTAGTAGAATCCTAGTTTTACCCCAGGTTTGGTATTCAGTTAAGTTAGCCCACGGGCAAATTGTGGTCAATTATGATTTTCAAAAATGACCACTTTAAGGTGTTTGGACTTCAACTCCCAGAATTCCTTGGCTGGCATGCTGAATTATGCTTCATTATTTTTGTAGAAATAAAATCTCCTTTGAGTCAAACAGGCAGGTCCGTAGAGCCATGTTCTTCAAACTTAAAAGATTGCTTTAAGATGTTTGGACTTCAATTCCCAGAATTCCCCAAGATAGGAAGTAGGGACCTATTATCGTATGTGGTGGAAATGTATAAAAGCAAAAAAAATTACTGGTGGAAAATAAAGGTTTGGATAGAAGAGATAGTTAACCAGAAAGTAGAGATAATAATAATAATAATAATAATAATAATAATAATAATAATAATAATAATAATAATAATAAATACAGTAAAGGAACAATATATGCAATGATACACATAATAACAGCTGCGAGATTGGTATATGCCCAAAACTGGAAGAATAAAGATACCCCTACAGAAAGTGAAATAATAAGGAAAATATTACTCTGTGCAGAGATGGACAGACTAACTTTAGAAATCCAAGATAAGGGTGAGACAGAGTATTATGAAGTCTGTAGTAAAATGTATCAATGGCTAGAGTCAAGGAAAAAGAAAGAAAGGGTCGACGCTTTATAGGAATGAAAGTTAAAAGTTTTGTAAACCAAAGAGAATGGAATATAATGGACAAGTATGAGATGATACAGATGCACGAGTATAAAAGACGGTTGTAAATATGTATATAATTATAGATAAATGTAGATAAATAGAAATATGCAGTTAGCACTATACTAACCAAGGGAAAAGGGAAATTAACTTTTATGTTTATCTCTATAATATAGCTTGCATGGCCAAAATGATGGTCAAGAAAGTCTCACTGTGTTCAATTGTTTTTAATGTTTATTCAATAAAATTTATTTAAAAAAATTCCCAGAATTCCCCAGCCAGCCATTCTGGGAACCACATGTCCACATGTCTTAAAACAGCCACGCTTGACAAACACGGGTGCAAGAGGATTCTGTGGTTCTTCTCTTTAAGTGGAAAGAGGGTTTCCCAGAATCGAGGAAGAAGCGTGAACGTGGCATCTGTTCAATTTGGCTAAGATTGTCATCTTTAGTGATTGAAGACACCCAACAGTCTATTCGAGTCTCAAATGGTATCTGGCACATAGATGCTGGAATTATAGCAATGGTTGTTGTCCCCCCGCCCATTCTGCCTGGCGATCACCCAGTTGCCATCCCATAATGCCAGGCCACCCCATGAAGCGTTTTTTTTCTTGTCATCTGCTTTGTTCAGATAGAAATCTTCAGAAGAGATATATATATATATATGTATGTATATGTATGTATGTATGTATGTATGTATGTATGTATGTGTATGTATTTGGGCGTCCTTCTCCCCCACAAACCAACTTGGTTAATCTCTGAATAGCTAAGCAGGGGTAGAGCCAAGGCCACTTAGAATTGGTGGGGTGGGGTGGGCAGTGGCAAACCCCAGATGGTCATTTACACCAGGGGTCTCCAACCTTGGCAACTTTAAGCCTTTCAGACTTCAACTCACAGAATTCCCAGAATTCTGCGAATTGAAGTCTGTCAGGCTTAAAGTTACTAAGGTTGGAGACCCCTGATTTACACAATCATTTATGACGCTGAGGAAACTCAAACTTCTACAATGCTTTCCTTGGGGTGTATAGCAAGCCGTGCTTGTAGATTAAAAAACCAGTTTGACCTAGTGGTTTAAGGCACCGGGCTAGAACCTGAGGAACTGTGAGTTCTAGTCCTGCCTTAGGTATGACAGTCAGCTGGGTGACTTTGGACCAACCTCTCTCTCTCAGCCCAACCCACCTCACAGGGTTGTTGTGGAGAACATTGGAGGAGGAAGGTGTGTTGGATATGTTCAATGCCTCGACTTATTTGTAAAAATAATAAAGGTGGAATACAAATACATAAATACAGATCTGGTGACTTTATAAACTGCTAGGTCAGACTCACTCTGGTTCCAATTCTGACTCTTCATTATTTGGAAATCACCTGAAAAGGCCATATTTAAGAAAGTTAATTATGATTCACGTCCTGGAAATGTCATCTGATTTACCTTTTGAGTTCCTGCCTGTAAAATGGGCGTAGAGCTCTTAGATGGCAATCGATCGAGGGAAGAAGAAGAAATATTGCATTTTTGAGGCCATTTGGATCTGTACGACAAACCTTCTCTTTTGTGGACGATTTTGTGGGAGGGATGTCCGCTAAAACCCAAATGTTCATTGACTTGAAATTTAGGCTATTTGCATCAATTGCCGTGTGAATGGTTTGCATTGCTTTGCATATAATGAAGTGTGTTTGAAAGAAAATTGCCTCCATTAAATCAAAAGTCTGGTAAATTGAATCACTGAAGCCCTGTTATTTTACAAAAGCACTGAAATGCCGCGTATGTCAAGATGACTAACATCCTAACTCCGTCCTTTAACTTTGCCCAACCGGATGTGTTCTCAGAGCATCGGCCATTACCCTCCCCCATTCTTAGTGTTTGGGGAAGGGAAACCTGGCATCTGGGAGCACGTGGACTCGATCCTGTCAAGGGCCCTATCCAACAAAATGAAATTTAATGTAGAGAAAAATAAAGTATTACACTTAGGCAAGAAAAACCAAAAGAGGGGTACTAATACCGCTCTATAAAGCCTTAGAAAGACTACACCTACAGTACTGCATCCGGTTTTGATCACCACACTATAAAAAAGATGTTCAGACCCTGGAAAAAAGTACAGAGAAGAGCAATTAGGATTATGAGGGGACTGGAGGCTGAAATATATGATGAATGGTTGCAGGAACTGGGCCTGGCTAGTCCAGGGAAGAGAAGGACCAGGGGAGACAGGAGAGCAGCCTTCCAATATTTGAGGGGCTGCCCCAGAGAGGAGGAGGAAGGGGTCAAGCTGTTTTCCAAAGCAGCTGAAGGCCAGACAAGGAATAATGGATGGAAACTGAACAAGGAGAGATTCATCCTGGAAATAAGGAGAAATTTTCTGACGGTGAAAGCAATCAAGTTGCCTTCAGAAGTTGTGGGAGCTTCATCACTGGAAGCTGTCAAGAGGAGGCCGGGCTGCCATTTGTCAGAAATGATGTGAGGTCTCCTGCTTGGGGCAGGGGGTTGGACTGGATGACCTACAAGGTCCCTTCCAACTCTGTTTAATCGGTTAAAGATGTCACATGGACTCCCTTGATATCTTTTCCATCCTGTGGCTGAGCTTCACCAGTGCCAGGAAATCATCTCTCTTCTCTTCTTGCAGGTTTGCGATGCACCCAGCCTTCTGAATCCTGCTTGAATGGTGGAAAGTGCGAAACCTATCAAAACGGAACAGGAGCATGTCTGTGAGTACTACTAGCTTGTTTTTTAAATAAGCGTGGGGAGTGAAAGCATGTAAAAGTTTTCAACCCTGAGATAGGGTTCTTTTTTTGTTGTTTTTTTAGCATTACAAGCTTTGCACAAAACATGGGCTTTCTAAAACGTTTGGGGTTTGTTTTTTTTTCTGAAAGGAAAACAACGTGGGCCTTTTGAATTTTGTCTCGGCTGAAGGAGGGTATTCTTATTTGGCATGGATCTACTTTTTTCTGGGCTTGAAAATACACCGGTGTTTTGTTATTTTGTTTTGTCTTTGCCAATCTCTAGCAAGAACGAAGACGCAGGTAGTTTGTGGGGATAGAAGGAAACTCACTTCATGTCTCAGAGAAAAAAAAAAACTGGTCTGTCCTTCCAGGAGTTGATATCAAAAGCTTTGATATCTTTCCTTCTTCTGAACAAAGATTAGATATAGAGACTCCGGGAACAGTGCAGAGAAGAGCAACAAACATGATAGGGGGGCTGGAGATGAAGGCCTGTGAAAAACAGTTGCAAGAATTGGATTTCCCTAGTAGAAAGATGGACTAGGGGAGACACGATATCAGTATTTCAGTATTTGAAGGGGCTGCCACAAAGAAGAGTTGGGGGTCAATTTGTCCTCCAAAGCACCAAAGGCGAGGACAAGAAACAATGGATGGAAACTAATCAAGGAGAGAAGCAACCTGGAATCAAAGAGACGCTTCCTAACCGTGGGGACAATTAACCAGTGGAACAGCTGGCCACCAGAAGTTGTGGGTGCTTCAACACTGGAGGCTTTTAAGAAGAGCCACAACCGACCTTGTTTAGGCATGTGGACCTAAGCAAGCCACTTGTCTGGAGTGGTATAGGGTCTCCATCTTGAGTGGGGGGGTGGACTAGAGGACCTCCAAGGTCTCCTCCAATTCCGTTATTCTGTTAAAATGGGCCTTGGGATAGAAATGACCCAGGCCCTCCTTTCTGTCTGTGCGGAGACTGGAGAAGTCTAGGTTTGGAAGGCCGGGTGGAAGGAAGGGGTTGTTTGAAAGAACACGGAGACAGTTTTATAGGGCTGTGCTGCATTGGGCGTGGGGGGTTCTCCTCCATTTTATGATAACAGCAACTGAGAACTTGCATGTGGCCTGAACAAGCTCCTTTATGGTCCTTCTAACAAATGCTGGTTTGCCAAAGGAGGACGTGGAAGGTTGTGAGGTTCTGCTGTTGATTAGATCACTTGTTGACGGATCCCCTGGAATATTATCCCCATGGACCAGAATGGCTCCTGAATTTGTTCCTTCCAGACACACCAGGATTGCATCTCCTCAGGCTAAGGCATATGAGTGCTCTTACACCGCAGCTGGGGAGCGCCGGGCCAGGGAAGACTCTCCCAATCCTACTTATAGATCATGGTGCATTCAAGGAACATGGTAGAATAGGATGCAGAATCTGGAAGCAGCAGAATTTGGCGCCCTGGGGGTGGATTTTGCAAGGCGTTGCTTTCCTAACCGACTCCATAATGCAGGAGTCCCCAAACTTTTCGAGTTGAAATCCACAAGTCTTAAAGCTGCCACGTTTGGAGACCTCTGCCATAATGGGCGCCAGCTGCTCTCCAACACTGTCCAAATGGATGGATGAAAAATAACCAGCTTGCTCTTTGTCCATTTGACTTAGGAGAAGTATCAAAGCAGCCTGCCCAGTTCCAAACGGGACAAGTATGTTTGGAAAATAGAAGTTCAGCAGAAGTTAACTCAATCGGAATCAAATTGAACCGAACCAAAAATCGGTGGGCCTTATGGCTAAGCGGCGAAATACGACCCGAGAAAAACTTGGTCTGAAGGCTGTTCTCAATCATGCAAAAACCACTGTGTGTGACTTACCTACCCATCTCACAGTGCGGTTGTTACAGGGGGAAAATAGGAGCAGGGAGCAGTGGTTATAGCAGGTTGTGCCAGAATGTGGGAGAGTTCAACAATTCAGTTTAATTTCTTGAACGAAAGAAGAAAATGTTTTAATATTTGTGATTCGCGTTTACATTTTGTCCCTCCTTTTTGCGTCTTCTCTCGAATGATTCTGTTCCAGAATTTCTTTGGTATTAGTGCAGCTCTTGGTTCCTCAGCGAGTTGTCTTGCGGCCAGTTGGGTCCTGCGAATTGTCACAACGCCTGTTGTGCCCCTAAGGAAAAGGCGGGAAGAAGTGTGCGAATCAAATTGGTTCTTGGAGTATCGGGGTTTTGCCTTTGAGAAAGCTGGCTTGCGGGTGAGGCAGTGGCCTTTCTGATCCCAACGGTGTGTGGGGAGGGAGTGAAAGGGGCGGGGGAGAGGCAGCCCCCCTTTTATTCCCCCCCCCTTTAATGCTTTGCTAGTTTGCTTAGGAGGGAGTCAGAGAGCCCTTCCTTCAGCAAATTAATCAGCGTGAGAGCAAATTAACAGACAAAAAAGGCTCGTCTACTTAGTGAGAGGCCGATGAACGCATGCCACAACATACATGCATATATACGTACACACACATGCACACACAGACACCACACCTTCCTATAAAAATGCCCATTTGGATTTATTTATTTTTGGCTCCTAGAAGCAAACCTTACCCCGGACACTCTCAAACCTGTTTTCAAAGAATGACAGCTGGGATTCGGTCAAAACTCAGCAGCTATTGTTGAGACGGGGGAGACGGGAGCTTTGTGGCTAATCTCGGGAGGGTTCCCAGAATGCCTGATTCACTCTCACCCCACAAACCTCCCCCCCCGGCATTTATTTCCTCCCCCCCTTCTCCCCAATCTTCTGGTCATTCTTCTTCCGCCTCAAAGACTCGTTTGTCTCCCCGATTTACATGGGGCGGACAGATGGAATTGAATGGGGCTGGGACAGATATGGCTGTTCTCTGCAAGGTGGGGTGGGTTCTTTTTTGCTTTTTGCTGTTGCTACCTCAACTGCCTCTCCCCCCCCCCGTCCACCCCACCCCCCGGGCCAGTCAAGAGAGGGAACTTCCTTGCATAAATCATAAGTTTTGTTCGCCCCCTTGCCGGAGGCGTTGGCATCAGCCGTCTCTACTGGGGCCATTCCACGCGTGCTGGTAAGGGTGAGTTACAGCTCGAAGGCTTCTCTTGTGCTGGACGATAGGCAACCCCCCCCTGGCTCTTTGGCGTTAACTTAGGCCGGGATTCTCCACTTTGGCAACTTGGAGATGTCTGGACTTCAAATAACAGGATCCCCCCACCAGCCCAGCCCAGCCCAGCCAGCATCTTGCTAAAGTTTGAGAAACACAAGCTTAGGGAACAATGTCAAGCTTTTAAATCTGGCTCGGAGGAAATCAAGTGGAATATAATGCGTGAACCAGATTTAAAATTAGCAAGTGTTCGTGATGCAAAGGTTTCAATTGGCTAAATGCTATATTTTTTAAAAAAATGAAGCTCAGTTCCGTCTCTGTGCTGCTGCCGTTGCTGCCTCCTCCTCCTCCTCCTCCTCCTCCTCCTCCCCCTCCTCCTGACTTCTGAATGCTGTTCTCAGCTCAGAAAAGCTTATAAAAATAATTTCATCCGGGGGACATGCTAGGGTGGGAGAGAGAGAGAGAAAGAGTCAGTCTGGTGCTGGGTTAAAAGATTGGATTAAAGTGCAGAGATGGAGGTTCAACTCTGCAGGCAGCCTCCTACTTACAAGTGGGAGCAGAACTTCCATTCCTAAGCCATTAAGATGAGAGGCGCCCGATATTAGCACCTTATTTGCTATAGTAAATTAGTTTAGTTTACTTTATTGTCATTGCACCTCGCACAACGAAATTAAGTACCATCTTCAGGGCATATTATTTGACTTTGCACGGAGTCACCAACTTCTCCTCCTTTTGCCCCCGACCTACCTTACAGGATTGTTGGGATAAAACAAGAGGTCGCGATGTGATGCAGGCTTCACATCTCTTGTTTCCTCATCTCTCTGGAGGAAAGAGGAGATGCGAAGCGAATGGGTTAAACTGAT
>NW_020769429.1:546251-560543 GCF_900518735.1 Pseudonaja textilis
CAACTTAAACTTGAAGAAAGGAGAAATGGATATTATGAAGGTTAGTTGCCAAAAAGAGTTGGAGGTTCTGGTGTGTTAGACGATTGGCTGCAGTTGAGTGCCTAAAAGTTCTGGGTTTGGATTTGGAAGGTCTTGTGTCTTCTGTTTCAGAGATGTCGTTGCCTAGGGCTCCTTGACACAAGAAGGTTTTGGACAACCCTTTCCCAATTGAAATGTCCAAACATACCAGTTTTCGCCATGCAAGGGGGCTTTTGCTGGTAATCTGAACATCCAGGACAGGATCTGGAGTCCAGGGTACGGCCAAACTTTTTCACTTTTCAAAATATGTGGACAACCAGACAAGACACACTCTCCAGCTGGATAAATAAAGATTGTGGAATTCTGGGCGGTGAAGTCTGAAGGGTGAAGGGGAAGATTAGAGTAGACTTCCCAGCGGGGGTAGAGGAGCGCCTCTGTTTACATCCAGTTTATTGCTATTCGAGAGTCTGTGTGGAAAACAACACAAAGGGCAGTCAAGCAATTTTTATTTTTTTCTTTCTTTTTAGCGAATGCTCCTTTCAGAAGACACGTCGGGGTGGGAGCCGAGCGCTAAGGGAAAACGAACTGTGAAGTTCTCAAAAGTTTTCTTTGAATGAAAAATGACGGAGGGAGGGAGAAGAGAAGAGAGCAGGAAAAGGAAGGGAAGGGAAGAGGAAAGAAGAGAGGAGAGGAGAAAGAAGAGTGGGGAGGAGGAAAGAAAGAAAAAAGGAAGGAGGAAGAGAAGGAAGGAAATAAGAAACCCACAAGAAAGTCCCCCATTGGTTGCTTTGGTGGGTGTCCTCCAGCAGAGTTAAAAACAGAGCTGTTTGGCGCCTGCTGCCTGGCAAAATATTCGGAGTTTTTTGGAGCTAATTGGCCATTTGTCTTTCTCTCTCCGCTCCCCTTTCCTCAAGCAACATCTTAGAAAAGGCAGGACAGGGGACATTTGTCAAAGGGGAGGTTTGTCCTGGATTGCACCAATTCATGAAGTGTTAATTTGATCTTGGCTTCCCCCACCTGCCCTGCCTTTTCCTTCTCAAGCTCCTCAGAGGAGGGGCTTCAGCACCCCCTGGCTTCTCCCCACCCCCCCCAAAAAAAACCCCTCCCAAAAATATGGAGGTCATGTGCTCCGAAGAGGAGTAAGGCCGTCTGTGTGGCTGCCCACCCACTTGGTGGGAACCTCGGTGGCTGCAGTTTTCCCTCCTGCAATGTTTGCACCACATACTACACCAGCAACGGCGTGCCAAAAGAGCCCCTTCTCCTGCCTGCTTGAACCTTCCCAAGCGTGGGTATGTGCGTGTGTGCCAGGGGACAGTTTTGTTCAATAATTTAATGCACACACACACACACACACGTCTCTCTTGTGCATCCCACTGGTTGATGTCCATCCTGAAATCTTGGGGCAAGATTTGGCCCCGTTTTTAAAGCCTTGGTTTTCTTCGCAGGTGTCACCTGCGGTTGATTTAGGTCTGGGGTCGCCAACTTTTGGACCTCAGGTTAGACCACCAAACTCATCATTTTAAATCCCGCGGATCAGAAACCCTGGGAAAAATCCCCCAAAAAGTCTGCAGGAAAATTCCCCACCCCGTTTTCCTACCGATCGATCATTCTTTATTTGGGATCATCGGATCCCGTCTCCAGCTCCGTTCTCAGGGGGAGAGAGAGAGAGACTTTTGGCTTCATGCAAGGAAAACAGCAGAAGCGGCTTCTTTCTCTCCTCCAAAATCCACCAGAAATGAGTCTTTGTGAGACTTGTCATGCTGGCACAGCCTCTTGGAGCAGGAAGCCTTGCAGGGTCCCAAAGACTCATTTCTGGCGGAGTTTGTGGGAGAGAAAGAAAGACTTTTGGTGCTTTCCTTGCGTGCAGCCAAAAATAGAAGAAGAAAGAAGCGGAAAGAAGCAGCCCGGTGGCCAGGCGAGGTGAGTGGGGCAAGTTCCCCCCTCTGCCCTTTCCCCCCTCCCCTCACTACCTTGTGTTGATCGCAGTGCAAGCGACGAAAGCCTTGGGTTCCCATGGGCCATGTGGGCGGCGCAGCCTTGTGTTCCAGCGCAGCCTGGATTAATTGCTTTGGGGGAGACATTTCTCTGCGGACCGCCATCATTTTCTCACGGAGCACCAGTGGTTCCCAGCCCACCGGTTGGCAACCACTGATTTAGGGAAAACCTCCTTGATGAACAAGTTGGTACCTGGGCTTAAAAGGCTTTGAGGGCCCCTCAGTTGGGTTGGACCAGATGCCAAGCTATTATTTTGTAGATGGACCTTCTGATTTGGCTTTGCCTTTGGGTCCAGGCCTTTTGGTACTGTCCATGGGGTTTTCATGGCAAAGATACTGGAGTGGGTTACAAAGGCTGAGCGCCCAAGAATGGAGGCCTTTGAACTCTGGGGCTGGAGGAGAAGACTCTTGTGAGTCCCTTGGACTGCAAGGCCATCCAACTGGTCAGTCCTAGAGGAGATCCACCCTGACTGCTCTTTAGAAGGCCAGGTCCTCAAGAGGAAACTCAAGTACTTTGGCCACCTCATGAGAAGGAAGGACTCGCTGGAGAAGAGCCTAATACTGGGAACGAAGGAGGGCAATAGTTAAGAAGAGGAAGACGGAGAATGGGGGGGCTGGGTGGAGTCACTGAAGCAGCAGGTGTGACCTTAAATGGACTCCAGAAGATGGTAGAGGACAGCGAGGCCTGGAGGAAGGTTGTCCATGAGGTCGCGATGGGTCGGATACGATTTTGCAACTAACAATAACCACAAAATATTCCAGGCAGGTGTGATTCAGCTTTCCAAAGTTGCTCTCCAACCTTGGCAACTTTAAGCCTTGTGGACTTCAACTCTCAGAGTTCCTCAGCCAGAATTCTGGGAGTTGAAGTCCACAAGTCTTAAAGTGGCCAAGGTTGGAGACCCCTGGTTTAGGTGGGCTTCTTCAAAACCAGTGGCTTTGTGGGGGTCCACCTGTGACTGGCATCTCAAGCTGAGCTGGCTTGTAGGGCCAGAACTTGGGTTCTTTGTCCCCTGAATTTACTCCAGGTCCTCCCTGGGCCTGCCTAAATTTGGCGTAGAAAAGGAGGTCAACGGTCCCCTGCCCCACCACCAGCCGAGGGGGTTCCGTTACAGCTGGCTGTGGAATTTCACTCCTGCTTAATTTCAAAAGAATTGACAACCCTTTGCGAAGTTGAGCTCCCTGGTTGGCTTCCGTGGGCCAAGAGCTGTGATTTGTAGCCCTGTGTCATTCTGGCTTTTGCTTGTTAGCAGCGTTGAACATTTGCCACCCTCATCAAGCCACCCCTCAGGCCTTCGCACGTCCACAGGATGAAAGGGCCAGCTGGCCAGAGGTATCTCCACTGGGCTTGGCTGAATTTGGCACGCTGGAGAAGCCGCCACGGATCTCAGCTTGTCTGCCATCTAAACTTTATCTGCTTTCTCAACCTTAAGGAGAAACTTCCTAACAGTGAAGACAATTATCCCAAAGCTGCAGAAGAAGACAGAAGAACAGCGTGAAGGATTAGTACCACTTTATAAAGGCTTGGTAAGGCCACACCTGGAATACTGCATCCAGTTTTGGTCCCCGCATTGCAAAAAAGATGTTGAGACTTTGAAACAAAAGTACAGGGAAAAGCCACTAAGATGATTAAAGGCCCGGAGACAGTTGCAGAAATTGGATATGGCCAGTCTAGAGAGAAGAAGGACCAGTGGGGACATGACAGCAGGATTCCAGTATTTGAGGGGCTGCCAAAATGAAGAGGGGGATCGGCTTATTTTCCAAAGCCCCTGAAGGCAGGACGAGAAACAAGGGATGGAAACGAATCCAGGAGAGACGCAACCAGGAATTAAGGAGAAACTTCCTGAACATTTAACCAGGGGAACAGCTTTGCCTTTAGAATTCGTGGCCGCTCCATCGCTGGAGGCTTTTAAGTAGAGACTGGAGAGCCACTTGTGCTGAGGTGGTGTAGGTTCTCCTGCTTAAGCAGAGGGCTGGACTAGAAGACCTCCAAGGTCCCTTCCAGCTCTAGTCTGATAGATGGAGTCCAGCTCTTCAGCAAGCTGGTAGGGGGGTTCTGGCAGGACTGAGACACCCCCCCCACCACCTGTCAGATTTGCCAAGGTTGAAAAACACGGGTTTGCTCATTTTGCATGTGGGCCAAGGGGACTGTGGGCGTTCAAGGTGATTCCCCTGCTCTGCCTTCACGAAGGTCTCAACTTTCAGGATCTGGTATTAAGACGGTTGCAAGGTGATAATGAATAATAATGAATAATAATTATAATAATAATTATAATGAATAATAATGTAATGAATAATAATTAATGTTGGCTTAATTCAATAATTCCTCGCTGCAACCTCAGATGGATTTTATTTATTTTGCTCTCTCGCGCCAGCGCTCTTGGCTGCTGGCGGAAAGAAGTTTTTTTAGTCCAGTAGTGACCAGTAATGACACCATAGGCAGCCCTCGACTTATTCACAGTTCATTTAGCGACTGTTCAAAGCTGGGATGGACGCATGGCCGTTGCTCACCGTCACGAGCTTTGCAGCACCGTCCCGTGATCCCAAATTCCTATTTATGACCCTTGGCTGTAGTCCCAAGATCCCGGGATCCCCCTTGGAGACCTTCTGAGATGCAGAGTCAACGGAGGAAGCCTGGTTTTACTTAACAACCAGGCTGCCCACTTCACAACTGCACTTGCTAACTTAATAAAAACCGCAGCAATTTTCTTAACAACCGGGGGCAAAGAAAGCTTGCAAAACGGAGCAAATTGATTCACTTAGCAAATGTCTGGCTTTGCAACAGAGGTTTTGGGCTCAGTTGGGAGGGTGAGTCAAGGATTACCTGTAGCCTCTGTCTGCCCAACTTTCTACCCGCCTCCACCTGTTTTGGGGAGAGAGTGGGTGGGGGAAGCCGGCTCTGAAATGTTCTTTTATTTTTGCACGATGCCTTTCTGTGCCTTTGCAAGGGATGTGGCAGCAGCTGACACCGGGGAAAGTCCTAACCTTGCCAGATTCAGATGTGTTTTCCCCCCCCCCCAAATATTAAATGATAATCCTTCACAGCAGAATAAGGGCTCATCTGTGTGTGTGTGTGTCTGTGTGTGTGTGTGTGAAGGAAAAAGGGGTCGGGGCAGAACAGGTGGGATGTCACGTTGTCTGGGCGACACAACACAAAACATGGTCATTACTAAGTGATGCAAATCGAGCCGGTTGCGATTTATCTGATGAACTTTATTTACTTTTCCCACCCTGCTTTCATAGCAAGGAAAACGGAAAGAAATGGTTTTTATCTACATAGATCCATCCTGACCTTTTACGTATCTTGTATAAAAGCCTTATATGATTATATATAAGCTTTCTTTGAACTTTCTTTCAATGAACTGTGACTGTCTTTCATCGTATTGGCTGTTCATTCATTCACTGTGCTTTGTATTGGGGTTTGTAAGCAGCTTCTGGATATATATCACGTCTTCCTTCCTCTTAAGCATAGTAATAATTATTCCTCCGATATAACCACTTTCAGAGATTTCAAAAGGGCCTTTTTCATGTTCATTCTCAGTTCATTCTCCAACAATGGGCTCTTTTTTCTTTTCTACGTCCAGTCAGGACTGGCTTATTTGGTAAACCACTCAATCAGAATAGAGCTGGAAGGGACCTCGGAGGTCTTCCAGTCCAGCCCCTGGCTCAAGCAGGAGAACCAATCCCATTTCAGACAAATGGCAGTCCAGTCTCTTCTTAAAAACCCCCAGTGATGGAGTGCCCACACTTTCTGGTGTCAAGCAGTTCCACTGGTTCATTGTCCTCCCTGTGAGGAAGTTTCTCCTTAATTCCAGGTTGCTTCTCTCCTGGATGAGTTTCCATCCGTTGTTTCTCGTCCTGCCTTCAGGGGCTTTGGAGAACAATTTGATCCCCTCTTCTTTGGGGCAGCCCCTCAAATACTGGAAGGCTGCTATCATGTCCCCCCCAGTCCTTCTTTCCTTTAGACTGGCTGTACCCAATTCTTGCAATTGTTAATCTATGGTTTAGGGCAGGGGTCCCAAAACTTTGGGGGTTGACAAGCCCATTGACCAGGCTGACTGAGTATCTGGCCCTTGGCTAATTGACAAGCATCCCCAAGTAGAAGGCCGGCTGGTGAGTTTACTCCCACGAGGGTGAAAGTTTGGGGTGAGAAGTTTGGTGAAAGAAGAAAACGGTGTCAATTCAACTGAGAAATCATTTTGTTTAGGACCCCGGAGGGCTGGTGGAGGAGAGAGTCCCCGTGGGTCAGGGGTCAGGAAGGATGTGGGGGGGGGGGTCTCCTTTAACTCTGGTTGGTTTTACACCCCCTAGTAACCCCAGCCAGCATGGAGGGAGTAGGCCTAATGAATCTAGAAGGCTCTGCATTGGAGAGGGTCGGGCAGGGTCTTCCAATGGCAGGTTGCTCTCCTGGGCAGGGGTGGGACTGCATGATCTCAAAGGGCCACGTCAGCCCTGGTTTTTGTAGAATTAGCAAGGGCATCCAGAAGAAATGTCCCAGAGTTGCCCAGCAGGAATTGGGAAAGAGTGGCTGGCAAAAAAGGATCAGTTGCACTTGGCAAAGTTTGGTAAAATATTCAGGTGGCTGCATTCAGACGGCAAGTTGTTTTTATATCGTGTAGTGTGAACCACACAAGTTTGTTTGGAGCCAGAGGATCATGAAATCAAATCAACAATTGTAAATTAATGGCTAGAAAATAAACTAAACTAAAAAAGGAATAGATGAATTTATAAAGCTATAAGAGAAACTACTGTAATAGACATACTGAACATTACTTACATTATATATATATGTGGGAATGTGGTTATACTGCTATACTGATAAGAAGAATATTATTAGTAATTGTTAAGCATATGAAATATGTGCCTAATCGACACACGATTGAAATGGAATGGATTTATTATATGTTGAAATATTTTTTTATAAAAAAACTAAAATAAATATAAATTATCAGACAAATAAATAGGAGTCATGAAATCAAATTAACAAATGTTAATAAATAAATAGATGATAGATAGGTAGATGATAGATAGATAGATAGATAGAGAGAGAGAGAGAGAGAGAGAGAGAGAGAGAGAGAGAGAGAGATAGATAGAAAGATAGATAGAAAGATAGATGGATGGATGGATACATACATACATACATACATACATGAATCAAATCAACAAAGGTGTAAATGTTTATCTTGGTTTGTTTCAAACCAGACTCATGACTTTTTGTGGCTTGGTGGGTTGTGTGAATCCAATCCAATATCACTGAGAGCTGAGCAGTTTTAGTCAGCCCAGAAAGTGTTCAGCATATTTATGGCTGCTTAAGTTTATTGTGTAAAGGCAGCCCCAGGATTAGGTCTCTGAAGGGAGAGAAAGTGGGGGTGTTTGTGCTGGTGGCTAAAATAACACTAGCAATGGCCCTTTTTATACCACTTCACAGTGCTTTACACAGCCCTCTCAAAGCAGTTTACAGAGTCAGCCTTTTGCCCCCAGTTATCTGGGTCCTCCTTTTACCCACCTCAAAAGGATGGAAGGCTGAGTCAACCTTGAGCCATTGAACTCCTGGCTGTGGGCAGACTTAGTCCACAATGCTGCATTCTAACCACTGTGCACCATGGAAGGAAGGAAGGAAGGAAGGAGGGAGGGAAGGAGGAAGGGAGGAAGGAAGGAAGGAAGGAGATGAGATTGAGGAAGGAAGGAATGAGATTAAGGAAGGAAGGAAGGAAGGAAGGAAGGAAGAGCAATAACAATAATTCTAATTCCTATTCTCTATTCTATTCTATTCTATTCTATTCTATTCTATTCCATTCCATTCCATTCCATTCCATTCCATTCCATTTCATTCCGTTATTCTATACTATACTATTCTTATTCTATTATTATATATTTATTATTCCCATTCCCTATTCTCTTCTCTTCCATTATTCTCTTTCTCTCCCTCTCTCTCTCCCTCTTCCTCTTCTTTAATTCTTTCATAGGTTCTCCTGCTTAAGCAGGGGGCTGGACTAGAAGACCTCCAAGGTTGCTTCCAGGTTCTATTCTATTCTATGCTGTGCTATTCCTATTCCTATTCTATTCATTCTTTCCTTGCCTGGATTGCTGAAAACATCCAGGCGTTTTTCGCAGCTCTGTGGGAGGGGTCCCTGGGTGGGATAGGAAACCCCCCCCCCCGAGATTTGCCTGATCAAAGAACTGACGGCCATCCAGCCGCTCGGCTAGAATGGCTGCCCGAGCGCAGCACCATTAACATGTGGGACGCAGGCCACTGAAAGTGGAGTTGAGAGGCAGCCTTGCTGCACAAAACGGGGTTTCCAAGGGAGGCTGCGGAAGAATGCCAGAGGGCAGCAGGTCCCCCATTGTCTGTGCGCCGTTCCTGTCGACGCTCGAGGTTTTGCCCTGGGACACCAAGTCTGGGGGGGGGTTTCCTTGGTTAAGCTTGGTTGGGCTGGACAATACCGCAGCCCGGTGAGAACCGCCCTGGCTGATAGATTTGCATGAGTTCCTTGCAGCCGTCAATTTCTCCCTGTGTTTGCGGGAAGGCTGAGCTGCCTTTTGTTCCTGGACGTTTGCAGACTGGCCCAGTTGCAGATTTCGAAACCCCCACCCCCGCCCAGCCTCAAGACCCCTACAACGGGAAGGTGGGCGCTACCTGCCGAAAATCTGGGAAGCCGTGGGATGCCTTTGCGTGGAATGCCTTCCTTTGCTGAAGCCAAAATTGACAACTGGCCGAGCCCCCCGGTTAATTGAATGTGTGTTTAATTTGAGGGTATGGTGAACCGGATTGCAGAGTTTCTGCAGAATTTAAGGACTGAATGCAGAGCTCACAGGGATAAAAGGTTCCCCTCGCACATATGTGCTGGTCATTTCCACTCGGGGTGTGTGGGGGCGGTGCTCATCTCCAATAGAATAGAATAGAATAGAATAGAATTCTTTATTGGCCAAGTGGGATTGGACACACAAGGAATTTGTCTTGGTGCAAATGCTCTCAGTGTACATAAAAGAAAAGATTCATTCGTCAAGAGTCAAGAATCATCAGGTACAATACTTATTAATAGTCATAGGGTACAATAAGCGATCAAATCACACTAGGAAACAGTCAATAAAAATCACAAGGATACAAGCGACAAAGTTACAGTCATACAGTCCCAAGTGGGAGGGGACGAAGAGCCAGCGCTGTCCAAAGACGTCTCCGTGGTCATGTGGCCGGCATGACTAAACGCCAAAGAAGGCGCACGGAGGAACGCTGTTCCCTTCCCACCAAAGGGGTCCCTATTTTTCTACTTGCATTTTTTAACGTGCTTTCAATGCTAGGTTGGCAGAAGCTGGGACAAGGAATGGGAGCTCACCCTGTGATGCGGCGCTGGGGGTTCAAACCGCCAAACTGCCAACCTTTCTGATCAACAAGCTCAGTGGCTTAGCCCCTGGGCCACCGCCTCCTACTCACAATGATAGCAGGTTCTAAAAATGAAAATCTGGTTTAAGTCTCAACCTGGGCCATTTATCAGATTCTCATTCATGTATCCAAGTTAATTTCCACCTGAATACTTTAAGAGCTACGTTGACCCAGAAAAATAGGCCAGAAGTTTGATTGTTCTTCAGTATGGTTTGGATTGCCTTGCATAAGTTGGCCCTTTCTTTAATGTATGTGGCTGAATAAACCATGATTGTTGGCTTATTATAAATCCCAGTGCAGGACCCTGATTTATTGCCCTCTTTAGAAGCTACGTTATATGCACCAGCAAGACTTTTGACCAGTGGAACAACTTGCCTCCAGAAGTTAGTGAATTCTCCAACAGTGGAAGTTTTTAAGAAGAGATTAGATAACCATTTGTCTGAAATGCTCTAGGGTTTCTTGCCTGGGGAGGGGGTTGGACTAGAAGACCTCCAAGGTCCCTTCCAACTCTGTTATTCTATTCTATTCTATTCTATTCTATTCTATTCTATTCTATTCTATTCTATTCTATTCTATTCTATTCTATTCTACTTCATTGGCAGTAAAGTAAGAAAACTAGAATTGGCTTGCCCGATTATCTGGTTTGCTTCTCAGTGAGTGGATTTCAGTACCCAGAATCCTTAGCAATGGCTGTGCTGGCTGGGGAATTCTGGGACTTGAAGTCCAGACTCCTGGAGGATACTAGGCTGGGAACAGTGACCCTAATTGCTGCCCAGGCACAAGAGAAGCAGATTAGGTGGACCTGTTCATGGATGGAATTTATTTTTTGAAAACTAGCTATAATTCTCCGTGTCCAGAAGGTCCCATCCTCTCCTTATTACTTGGTCTTGTAAGTGTTACCATCAAGAACTAGAACTCGCCATCTCCTGGCGGTTGGTCCAAAGTCAGTCTGGCTTTCAGAGGTAAGGTGAAACTAGAACCTGCATCTCCTGAGCTTCTAGACTGGGGCCTTCGCTTGACCACATTTCTAAAAACATCCTTGGTGAGAAAAGTCTTTCTTGGCAGCGATGTTGGCGTAATGTTTTAACAGATTAACAGAGTGGGAAAGGACCTTGTAGGTCATCTAGTCCAGCCCACCGCCCAAGCTGGAGACCCTACGCCATTTCTGTCCGAGGGCAGCCCAGTCTCTTCTTGAAAGCTTCCAGGGATGAAGCTCCCACAACTTCTGAAGGCAGCTTCTGCTCCATGGGTGGATTTTTCTCACTGTCAGGAAATTCCTCCTTATTTCCAGGTTGAATCTCTCCTCGATCAGTTTCCATCCATTCTTCTTTGTCTGGCCTTCAGGTGCTTTGGAGAATAGCTTGACCCCCTTCCTCCTCTCTGTGGCAGCCCCTCAAATATTGGAAGGCCGCTCTCCTGTCTCCCCTGGTCCTTCTCTTCCCTAGACTAGCCAAGCCCAGTTCCTGCAACAGTTCTTCGTATGTTTCAGCCTCCAGTCTTCTCATCATCCTGGTTGCTCTTCTCTGCACTCTTTCTTAACCTCTTTTTGACGATGCCTGTTTTTTAATCTTTTAAAAGTCTGAAGAGTTTGCCAGAGAACGGGATGACACCAAATTCTATCTATTGAGGGGGGAAAATAGAAGAGCTATCATCTCTTTCCTGCTTCCCTCCTGTTTGCAATTCAGAGCTTTGGTTTGGAAGCCTCTTAGTGCCGGCCTTTTTTTTTTTTTAAACAAAATTAATTAGTAACAGTGACTATAAGAACCATAAAATACACCAGTCGGATTGGAGAATGGGAATGACTGATGTGTTGTCAAACATTGTAAAAGTTTTCTTCAGGTGTTTGCGAAGTGTACATATTTATGTGCAAAGGTCTGGAGGCATCGTAAAACAATTAGGCGAAGCGTTTATGTTGATTGTCCTCTCGGGACCTCTGATTTTATTTTTCTTAAAATTAGATAATGGAAACGTGGGGCCACTTTGCAGTGCCAGGTGTTAAAATATTTACAGGGATTGCAATAAAAAATTTAACATCGTGCAAGTGGTTAGCGGTGTGCATGAATTTGAATATACTAATTGCTTTGTTAACCCGGTTGTTAATCGTGATTTCTCCCCCCCCCTTTCCCCCCCTTCTAAATGTTAATTTCGTTAAACGTGAGTATACTGTGCTGCAGTTCCTGCCACCAACAAACAAGCGTTTGGTTCAATTCTTTTTGGCCAGAGGGGCTATTTTAAAGCTAGAGTTATTCTACACAGAAAAAAAGCTAGATTTATTTTTATTTTTCTTCTTTTTTTTTCTTCTTCTTTTTATTTTAATTTTTCTTCTCCCATGAAATTAAATCTGGTCTGCTAAATCACTTGGCGGCTGAGAAGTAGAACATCTCCCAAGAAGGGTTTTATGTGTGTGTGATGCCTTTTTCCCACTTCTTTGTTTTCTGGGTGCATCCTGAAAAACCTTCCCGGAACACTTATTTCATTTCCTAAAAATCTGCCGCCTGATATTGAGTCAGCCACTCTGGGGGTGTGTGTGGGAGGCTCAGCTTAAGGCAGACGTGAAATCCTCTTTGCATCTGGAGAAATGGGGGAACCCCACCTGAAGCCTGCCAAATAGCAGGTGGTTCTCGACTGACGACCATCATGGAGCCCGCCATTCTGAGGCATTTGTTAAGTGAGTTTTGCCCTCCTTTCTTGCCACCATTGTTAGGTGAAGCCCTGCCGTTGATAAGTTGGTAAACTGGTCGTTAAGTGAATCTGCTTTTTCCCCAATACCAACCAAGATACTCCAAATGTCCACAAGACTTGAGTGCAAAAACTTCTTTGCTTCCTGCAAAGCACTCTGGTTTCTCAGCTGGCTTTTATCCCTTAAGGGAGGGGCCATCACCGTGCAGCCTTACTCCCGAGTCATCCATGCTCCTGCAGCTGCTCTTTCCTTTGAGCAGCCCTGCGCACACGTGTACTGAGCTCAGGCTCCTCAGGGTGCTCTTCCTCACTGCTGCCAGCCTCCACAATCTCCAAAGGCAGCACCCCACTCCCTGATGGTCCTGTCCCCATCCCTGCATCCCACGCAGGCCCCTCACCTGAGTCCTCGCTCTCCGAGACCTCAGCCATCCGCATCTGCTGCCGGTGAACCACAACAGGGATTTGCTGGTTCCCTGAACCGGCCACAAAAATTAACTACCCGTTCTCTTGAACCAGTGCGAACCGGTAGCAGCCCAGCCCTGCAACCGTGGCAAAAAAAGATCATTGAAAGATTGGGCACCACTCATTAAACCATCCGCCTTCGCTTAGCAGTGGAAATTCTGCTCCAGTGAGTCAAAGCCTCTCTCTGTCTCTAGCGAAAAGCAGGAAATTGGGATTGAATATGAATCGGGGGAGAGAACAGACAAACTTGCTGTATTTGCACCAGGTTAAACAAACAAACAAACAAACAAACGGTGATTGTTTACCTAGTATGCTAAGCTGGGTTAGGGTTAACCTGGTTTTATGGCTCCGTGCCTGTTGGATTGATTGAGAATTTAATGAGTTTGGGGGGGAAAAAACCCAGAAAAAATACTTTTATTTATGATGTTTGAATTGTTTTCAACTGGGAGTTGAGTTGAAAGCTGAATGCAGTTTTATTGATCAACTTGGGCCCGGTAGCCTAGCTGTATTGATTGGCTCCCTTTGCAGAAACCGATCAAGCTTTGGGGATTTGGGAGCAGAGTTGCTGCCTTCCGGCTGGAGTTTTTGAGAGAAGCTTCCCTTTGCAGAGGGGACTACATTTTCCCAAATATCCGGTGTTTTCTTGTTACCTTGAAGGTTGCAATGCCCGAGCCATTTTTATATGGCGACTCCTTTGATGGACACCATAAAACTCGGGAGGGTGGAGAGAAGTCAGCCCTCCTCTTTTAATCTTTAAGCCAAGAAGTCAGGCCAAACTTTCTCCCTGAGGCTGTTTCTCCTCCCCCAGGCTGCTGGCTGTGGATGGAGGCGTTGAATTTATTGGCTCTGTAATGGGCTTCAAACTTTGAGCTGAATCAATCATTAAGCGCTAGAGATAACGGAGGGAGGGAGGGAGGTGCACAGCCCTTAAAAGCACCTGGGCATCTAAAGGAAGTTATCCAGCACTGCAGTGGATGCATGTAACCAGGATGCCCTGGGGAATGCAGAAGGGGCTTCCATTATCTGAGACACTTCCCATGGAGGAGGAGGAGGAGGAGGAGAAAGAGAAAGGAGGAGGAGGAGGCACCCCTGGGCCCAGTGCAGTTAGGGCAGAGATAGATGATTGAATTCAGAGAATTATTCCGAGTATTTCCAAGGTTGCTTTACCTTCAGAGAATGGAATTAGATGGTCATGCCTGGAGGAAGCTCAACTTCACGCGACTGGAATAACTACAGCCCTGTGCACAGTTCTGGGTAGCCAGAGCAAGTCCAGGCTAGGAAGGACCAAGGGAGACAGGATAGCCATCTCCCAATATTTGAGGGGCTGCCACAGAGAGGAGGAGGAGGGGGTCAAGCTATTTTCCAAGGCACCTGAAGGGTGAGACGAGGAATAATGGATAGAAACGGAAGAGAGATTCCACCTGGAAATAAGGAGAAATTTTCTGATAGTGAGAACAACCCGTGGAACACAAGTTGCCCTCGGAAGTTGTGGGAGCTTCATCCCTGGGAGCTTTCAGGAAGAGACTGGGCTGTCATCTGTCAGAAATGGGGTAGGGTCTGTTGTTTGGGTCGGGGGTTGGACTAGATGACCTACAAGGCCCCTTCCAACTCTGTTAATCTGTTAAACTAAAGTCCTTGCCTTATGATAGGCAGAAGAAGAACCTCAGGGCTTCAAAATCTAAGGGTTCAGTTCGGACAAAACTCAGCTGTTGAGAAAAATAGGATCGCCAACATGATTTCCGTTGTCTGCTGATGGATAGG
>NW_020769429.1:589605-606971 GCF_900518735.1 Pseudonaja textilis
GGAAGGAAGGAAGGAAGGAAGGAAGGAAGGAAGGAAGGAAGGAAGGACCGTGGTGTCACAATGGTTAGAGCACGCTCCTGCAGGCTACTTCTGCTGACTGCTGGCTGTCTGCTATTTGGCAGTTCAAATCTCACCAGGCTCCAGGATGACTCAGCCCTCTGTCCTTCCTTTAGTTCACTAAAATGAGGACCCAGGTTGTTGGGGGCAAGAGGTTGACTCTGTAAACCGCTCAGAGAGGGCTGTAAAGCATTGTGAAGCAGTATATAAGTCTAAGTGCTATTGCTATTGCCCTCCCTCCCTCCCTCCCTCCCTTCCTTCCTGTGCAGTGGTTAGAAGGCAACATTGTGGACTAAGTCTGTCCACAGCCAGGAGTTTGATCCTGACTGGCTCAAGGTTGACTCAGCCTTCCATCCTTCTGTGCTCCATAAAATGAGGACCCAGATTGTTGGGGCCAAGAAGCTGACTCTGTAAACTGCTTTGAGAGGGCTGTAAAGCACTGTGAAGCAGTATATAAGTCTAAGCGCTATCTTCCTTCCTTCCTTCCTTCCTTCCTTCCTTCCTTCCTTCCTTCCTTCCTTCCTTCCTTCCTTCCTTCCTTCCTTCCTTCCCTTCCCTTCCCTTCCCTTCCCTTCCCTTCCCTTCCCTTCCCTTCCCCTTCCTTCCTTCCTTCCTTCCTTCCTTCCTTCCTTCCTGTGCAGTGGTTAGAATACAGCATTGCGGACTAAGTCTGCCCACAGCCAGCAGTTCGATTTTGACTGGCTCAAGGTGGACACAGCCTTTCATCCTTCTGAGATCCATAAAATGAAGACCCAGATTGTTGGTTGATTGATGAGTTTCCGTCCGTTGCGTCTTGCCCTTCCCTCCGGGGCTTTGGAGAGTAGCTTGACTCCCTCCTCTTTGGGGCAGCCCCTGAGATTGTCCAATCCAGTCGGGACCTTCCCTGCCCCCTTGTCTTGACCCAATTGATGAACAAACGTATCTGTTCGTTGATGTATAAGATTTTTACAGCCGCCCAACTTCAGCAAATGTGGGCATCTCAAAAGTGGAACAAGGGCCACTGTTTTCCCCAGGGAAGAAGGGACCACGGATGTCAGTCTTCAAGATCTTCTACTTCTGCTTTGCCTCTTTCGGCTGCCATAAGTAACGGGGGGTGGTGGAGGAGGGGGGACAAGTATGGGAAGCGAGCTGGAGGTGGTAAAACTCAGCATTGTATAAACTGAGGAGCGGGGGAGAGTCCATCCTTGCTTAGGTTTCTATTTCTTGCTTAGCTTTCTCTTCTCTGGGCAGCTGCAAACCTTTATCAAACTACGCCAAGGTCAACGGACAGAAACTTCATCACCACCTGATATGATGATATTCACAACTTTTAATTGGAAGAACCATTTGCACTGTTGGGGGTGGGAACCTTGCCATCACTTTGTATATGTGATTTACGCGCCTATTTCCTCAGATTCAGAATTCTTTGGTTGCTAACCACTTGACTTCCAGTAAAAGACATCTTTTCTCTAATTAAAGGAGTCTAAGGATTTCTTTCTCGGATTTTGAACGGAGCACCAGCTGACAATGGATTTTTCCCTCCCGTTCAACGCTGTTTTTTTTCCCCCCTCCCTGCAGGTTACGAGGGGGTCTACTGCGAAATCAACACGGACGAGTGTGCCAGCAGCCCCTGCCTGCACAATGGAAACTGCGTGGACAAGATCAACGAATTTGCCTGCGTGTGCCCCGTGGGTAGGTGCTGGGAGCGGGGTGAAGGGCGGGGGGCCTTGGAGATGACGATCAATCTTTGCCTATAGCATATAGAACCCTTTGTAGTGGAGACCGGGCTGGAATTAATCCCTGGCCCAGAGGCCATGCGGAGGCTGGTGGGCTTAAGCCCAGCTCAGGCGGGCAGTCGGGGAAATGGCCGAAGCAGTGCTGGGGAGAGGGGGATCGGTTTGTTTTGGGCACGACAGAGGAGAAGGACGTGTGCTGGGGAGGGGCTCTTAAAAGGTCTAAAATGTACCCCCACCCTCCTTCAAGGATCACTACTATGAGGCACGATTGGGAGAGAAAGCCTCCATGTCCAGCAGCTGTCTATCCCTGGATCCCCTCAGAAGGGTGGGGAGAGGCCCAGGGAGGGGCAGGTGTTACTTTTTAATGCACTTTTTAGAACAGTGGTGGCCACAAAGAATTGCAAGGATGTTGTCACAGCGTCTTCGGTGGTCCCTGGTTCTTTTTTTGGGGGGGGGGAGGGGCTGTTTTCATTTCGGGGGTCTCGGGTGTCCTTCATAGAGGAAGCCTGGAATGGGGGCTGCGCTCCGTAGTGTTTCGTGGACAGGGAAGAAAAGAGAAATCAATCAATCAATCAATTTATTGCAGTCTTAGATCAGAGACGAGAACAGCTAAAAATGCTCCTCAAATATACAAGTAAAAACTCTAGTGTAAAATAATAAATCACAACTAAAAACTATAATAAGATCCAGAAAAGGGGAAAGGGGTTTCACTGGATTTTTATCCCTTTGGGGCCAGCCCAAAATTGGAGGGGACGGGGGGCTCAGAAGGGAGGCGGAAAGCAACGTGGGTGAACAGAGCAAGTGGATAATTAGAAAGAAGAGGCTGTGAATTGCTGGCATGGCGCCTTGTCCCATCGCCGGCTTTGATTTTGCTGTTCAGAGAACCCGCCTTTTCCTCGGAATTCGAATGAGGCTCTGCTTTAGGTCGATCCCCTTGGAGTAGGCTGGGCTCACCTGAGAGTCACCCCTAAGTCTTCTCAGCCCAGGCCAACATTATAAGCCCTGTGCTCTTCAGACTCTTAAAACCTCTCTTCCTCCTGCAGCCATGGGATTCATTCAACAACAGCAGTGATTTGCTTAATTACAGCCAAAAAATAAAATAAAAAATCCCACTCAACCATTTCCTTGCTTCATCAATGGAAATTCTGCTTCCAACGTTGGCCATAACTTGAGAATTCCCCGCCACTTCTCCCGAATTATGCTTATTCCTAACGTGCGCTGGGAATGCACCTCTGGTTTAGTGATAACTGTCAGGATTCCAGCAATCGCCCTAATTAAATCACGATTCTCGAGCCAAACTTCAAAGAACTTCCAAGGATTCACTAGAGGCGACATTCTGACACTGCCCTGTATGAAGCCAACTCTGGCACATGTCATTTACAGTCCCCTGTGGCCCTGTTTCCCCCTGTCCCCCTCCGGGTGCGTCATCAATCAGATTCTCCAATTAAATCTATTCTCGGACAAAAGCTCTGGTATTTTAGTGGCAACCTTTTAAAGAGAAGAGTTGGAATGTGCTTTCGTTTTGCTGCACGGCTCTTCCAGATTTCCTTCCTCCCTCCCCCCCTTGTTTTTATGGCAACCACTAAAACAGGCATAGGAATGTTTTATGAGTTGACAATAACAAGGTTAGCGATTTAGCGGTACAAGTGGCGCAACGTTCTTGGCACCTTCTACCTCTGGTTTTAGTGTCCGCCTGTGCTCAAAAGCCTCTGGGATGCTGACTTGGGCATCCCTGAGCTGAAAGTGAGGAAGGAAAGGAGGCCACGTGGATGTTACTCTGCAGGGCTGGGATTCAAAAATCCCAGCAACTGGTTCTCTGCCCGGTTGCTGGGTGGGCATGGCCGTGGTGGGCGTGGCCTACTGGAACGTCCTACCGACAGGCTAGCCGGTTGATGTAAATTTGACATCCGGATCGCTCGAACCGGGCCGAACCAGCCGAATTCAACCCCATTGCCACGTCCATTGTGGCCACACTGATTGCAGCCAATATACACACACACACAGAGACAGTTTTCTTCTCTGCAGAGAATTAAAAAGGGGGACAATTTGGGGGGTTTATACCTGCCTCTTCTTTTTTGGGACAGCAAAGAGTTTTTGGGAGCCCCCCTTCTCCCTGGGAATAGCCAGCTAGGGGGGACACTGGAGGTTGTGGGGTAGAACAAGAGGACGGGGAGGAGGGGCAGCTCATTCATAAAACGGCTTTGAAGCGGAGTCTTTAGAGATGTAAATCCGGAACCTTCAGCGCTGCAGCAGCCAAATAACTATAGCAGCGATCTAAGAAAGAAAAAGGAAAAGAAAAAAAGACTGGGGGGATTGAATGCCAAGGAATCACCGAAAGAGATCTTGAAATAAGTCTGCCTGCAGCCTGTCCCACCCTTGCACGGGAAATGCAGCCATTGCAGGTAGAGTGTGTGCATGTGTGTTTATAGGAAAGAGTCATTATTACAGCCTCATTTTTATGTGTAGTCTGGCTGTGAGAGTAGCAGAGTCAATCGGTCGAGAAGAGCATTAGAAACATTCGTGTAAAACTAGGCTCCAACGGGCGGGTAATTTGGTGGTTTAGTTGTGTTCCAATATCTAAGGGGTTGCCACATAGGATGGGGAATTAAATTATTCTCCAAAGCATCGGAGGGCAGGACAAGAAGCGACAGATGGAAACTCATCCAGGAGAGAAGCAACCTGGAATTAAGGAGAAACTTCCTCACAGGGAGGACGATGAACCAGGGGAACTATTAATGCTTTTCTCCAGAACTTATGAGTGATCCAACATTGGAGGTTTTTTTTAAAAAAAGAGATGGGACAGCCATTTGTCTGAAATGGTAGATGGTTTCCTGCCTGAGCCAGGGGTTGGGCTAGAAGATCTCCAAGGTCCCTTTAGCTATTCTCTTATTCTGTTTTGCAAGTGCTTGTTTTGAGACGCCGCCTTGGGCCGTGAGGTTGTTTTGCAAAGGGGTAACTGGGAAAGGTTTTGGCAACGAAATCCACATTTGGGGGCCTCTTGGTAACCCAGTAGGATTAGGATCCCAAACATCTGGATTTCAGTCTTCACCCGTCAGAAAAAACGGACAGCGATGAGCAAAAATTAGGCAATTGTCAGCCCTGCAGGGTCAGTGGCCACATTTTTAGTCCTGTCGTGAAATAAAATCCCTGTGTTGGCAAGGCCAAAAGTGAGGCGAGGGAGGCCGGTGGAAACACGGGATTGCCGTTATTACAGCCCAAAGTGGAGGTGTAGTTATTGCTGAGAAGGCAGGAGGACGTGGGACGTCCCAATGCCATGCCCTCACCTGACTTCAGTTTCACTTCCCAAGATGCTTTTTGAAGCAAAGTCTGTCATCTCCACCTCTGTAACTGGTTTGGCTCTGCAACCCAACAGGACAGACCCAGACTTCGGAGGATAATTAGGACCGCAGAAAAAAACAATGGCTACCAACCTGCCTTCCATGGAGGACCCGTATCCTACACGAGTCAAAAAGAGGGCTTTGAAAACATCTACAGACCCCTCACATCCCGGACATATAAACTGTTTCAACTCCTTCCCTCAAAACGACGCTATAGAGCCCTGCACACCAGAACAACTAGACACGAGGAGAGTTTTTCCCCAAACGGCATCCCTCTGCTAAAGAAATAATTCCCTCAACACTCTCCAACTATTTACAAAATCTGCACTACTATCACTATCAATCTTCTCATCACTCCTTATCGCCCATCCCTTCCCACTTGTGACTGTATGACTCTAACTTTGTCGCTTGTATCCTTGTGATTTATACGGACTGTTTCCTAGTATGATTTGATTGCTTATTGTACCCTATGACTATCGTTAAGTGTTGCACCTGATGATTCTTGACTCTTGACGAATGTCTCTTTTCGTTTATGCACACTGAGAGCATTTGCACCAAAGACAAATTCCTTCTGTGTCCAATCACTCTTGGCCAGCCAAGAATTCTACTCCACTCCATCCAGTCCACTCCATTCAAAGTGGGAAAGGGATTCTTCTGAATTTTCCAGGTTTATCTGCAGGAACCGTCCGTCATTACTAAAACATAATTTTGGGCTTCAGCTGATAGAAAAGTGTTGGTAGAAAAAGCAGAGCGAGCGAGCGAGCGAGCGAGAGAAATGCCTGTCATTTCCGATCCCTGTTTGTTTAGGGAAGATATCCCTGTGAAATATCTGCGTCTGTGTGTGACGGGCTGAAAAAGTTCCCCACCGGGGTTCCAAGGAGGGGGGGTGGGGGGGGTTGGGGGGGGGGTGGGAGGAAGTTGGAGTTGAGGCATCCTGGCTCAAACCTGCGCATTTCTTCTCTCCTAGGGTTTAATGGCCACCTGTGTCAACATGACATCGACGAATGTGCTAGCACACCCTGCAAGAACGGAGCCAAATGCGTGGACGCACCAAACGCTTACATGTGTGAATGCACAGAAGGTAAGATTTAGTGTGTGTGTGTGTGTGTGTGTGTGTGTGTGTGTGTGTGTGTGGGCAAACCAGAGGAAGCCCATTAGGTGGCAGCTGGCTGGTCTTTTCCAACAGTTCTATTGGGGACAGTGAAAACAAGCACCCTTCCCTGATGAAAAGCCACAGGGAAAAAATACGATGCGTTGTTAAAAGGTAAAGGTTCCCCTCTTTGCACATACGTGCTAGTTGTGCCCAGCTCTCCGTCACAAAGCCGAAGAAGAAGAGCCAGCGCTGTCCGAAGACGTCTCCGTGGTCATGTGGCCGGCATGACTAAACACCAAAGAAGGCGCACGGAGGAACGCTGTTCCCTTCCCACCAAAGGGGGTCCCACTATTTTCCTACTTGCATTTTTTACATGCTTTCGAACTGCTAGGTTGGCAGAAGCTTCTGGGACAAGGAACGGGAGCTCACTCCGTGACGTGGCGTTTGGGATTCGAACCGCCGAACTGCCGACCTTTCGGATCGACAAGCTCAGCATCTTATCCACTGAGCCGCCACGTCCCTTAGGATGGGACGTTAAGCAAATGCAATTTTCTTTTTTTTCATTCACATTTTCACATTTTTCTAACTGTGACCCTCACAGCTCTGGGGTGGGGGGGGGGGGGGGGGAGGGGAAAAACCGGGGCAGAACCGGGGGTCCCTCCCCCCCTCTGAGCTTTACTGCAGAGGGGGGAAAAAGGGGGGGTTACGATCTGGGTAACTGACTTGGGGGACATTTCTCAGGGTGGGGTGTGGCTGTTCCCTTTGATTTTCTTCCTAACCCAGTCTCGGTTTAACGGGCAGGATGCGCATTGCAGATACGACCGGGGAGGGAGAAAGAAATCCGTATCTGTTGTCGTTATGGAGAATTTCGCAAATATATCCCCAACGAGGAAGAACGAAGGAGCGTGATTCTCCCAAATTGCTCCTTTCAAAAACCCTAAACAGAGGGAGGTCTTGTTTGGTGACCCACGAAGCCTGCGGGAGGGTTTAAAACTTGTTCTAACTTGAGGGAAATCTCTCTCTGTCTCACACACACACACACACACACACACAGACACACACATGCCCAGGCTCCCTTGTCTCGTGGGTAGGCCCCGGGCACCAGCTGTTTACAGAAGGCAGCTTCTGGCCACGTGGATGGGGAACAGCACCGGCATGGAGACCACATGCTGACCGAAATGATGAGCGTAACTCCGGCCCCCGGGCAGATTTTTTTTCTGCCTCTCTCTCTCTCTCAAACTCTTCTGCAAACATCTGTTGCATCGCCGGCCCCCTTTCCTGCCCGACGGGGACTGAGGGCATCCCGAATTCAGTTTTAAAGTTCAGCGCTGTCTTTAAAAAAATCACCCCAAGTGGCAGCAACTGAAAGAAAACCAGGCCTAAAAGGAGGCCTGGTCGGGAGGAGGAAAGGAAGAGAAAAATGGGGGAGAAAAGAAACGCAGTTCTGTGAGGGGAGCCGCAAAAGCTGAAGCCGTGAGCTGAGGAGGAGGAGAAGGAGGAGGAGGAGGAGGAGGGAGAGAGCGGCCAAATCCTTCCTCCCGGCTCCATCCGGAACTTTCTCCATCCCCAGCTTAAAAACAAAACTGCCGTTTTGGGCTAGTCAGGGAGCCCTCGGTCTCCGGGCAGGAGAACGGGGTTGAGCCCAGGGCCGAGAGGGCGCCGGTGGAGGGAAACTTGAGGCGCCCTCGGACAAAACACCAGCCCGGAGCCCCCTCAGCAGGCAAACAGAGGGACTTTGTGGGGCCGGCCGGCTGCCAGCGGCTCTTCCCTAATGAGCGCCTCGGTTGGGCGGCAGCGGCGATGAAAAGCCGCAGTGTGGGCTTCCCGGGGGGGGGGGGGGGGGGGGGGGGGGGGGGAGGCCGGGCCCGTCAAAGGCCCACTTTGTCTGTCCGCTCGGCTCCCTCCCTCACTACCCGCCAAACCCTTCTTGCTTTTGTCCGCTGGCAGCAGCGGGAGGAGGAGAAGGAGGAGAGAGACAGGGGCTGCTGTTGTCCTCTTTTGAATTCGCTGCGCCCCCCCCCTCCCCTCCCTCTCACCCCCCCACCCCAAAAGCCGGATCCAGACAGGCAGGGAGGAGAGCCCAGAGCCAGAAGAAAAGCGGTGGTCTTTGCCAGAAGACGCCAGCTGGGGTCCTGTGCCCTGGCCTGGCAGCCTCCCTGCCGCCCGTCCCGTCCCCTGAAGCCTCTCTATGGGGCCACCAGGGGTACGGAGGGGGCGGCAGGCCTGCCGTGAACCCCCCAAAGCCCGAGCAGAAGCCACAGTTAGCAAGTTTGCTCGGAAGGAGGGGGAACTCGCTCTGGGTTCCCCAAAAAGCTACAAAACACAAGGTGGCAAAAGTGCCCATTTATCCGGAAGAGTCCGATGAGGTTGTCCACCCCCGGGACCGTTTCTTGTTTTGGGTACCCTGGTTTTGTTGCCAGCAGCGCCCCCCCTTCCCCCGCCCCAGGACGGGTGGGGACGAGAGGCAGAAACAAGGATGGCCCTCTTCTCTCTCACACAAGCTTTCCACCCCCCCCCCACTGATTAATATTCATTTGAAGGCAAAGAATTGGGCTTTTCGACGTGGGACGGAGGTCAGGGGTCCCAGCAAGACGTTGGGGAGGCTGACAAGGGTCACCTCGCTCTCCTCTGGCTGAAGGAGGACTTCGCTCTTCTCCGACTGCCCGCTCTGCCCATTCCTTTCTCCTTCTCACGGACCCCCGTCCTTCTGGCTGGGAACCTTGGGAACTGGAGTCCAGCCTTGTGGGCGGCGGGTGGGCAGCGTTGGGTAGGCAAGCTCATTTCTAGCGGGGTTAAGGACAGCCGGCCTGGGAGTCTCCGTGGAAGCACCTGCAGGCCAGCTGAGCGCCCGATGGGAGGACGAAGGAGGTCCCGATTCCTGTCTTGGCCACCACCTGGAAGAGAGGTGCCTGCTGCTTTTTGGGTGCCACGTGGCAGCTCTTTTGAACCTCTGCACCCTTTCCTTCCTTTTTTTAAAATCAGAGTTGGAAGGTCATCTAGTCCAACCCCAAGCAGGAGACCTTACCCTATTTCTGACAGATGGCAGCCCAGTCTCTTCTTGAAAGCCTCCAGGGATGAAGCTCCCACAACTTCCAAAGGCAACTTCTGTTCTACTGGTTGATTGTCCTCACTGTCAGGAAATTCCTCTTTATTTCCAGGTTGAATCCCTCTCCTTGATCCGTTTCCATCCATTATTCCTTGTCTGGCCTTCAGGTGCCTTGGAAAATAGCTTGACCCCTTCCTCCTCCTCCCTGTGGCAGCCCCTCAAGTATTGGAAGGCTGCTCTCCTGTCTCCCCTGGTCCTTCTCTTCCCTAGACTAGCCAGGCCCAGTTCCTGCAACCGTTCATCGTATGTTTTAGCAAGTTGCTCTTCTCTGTACTTTTTCTAGAGTCTCAGCCTCTTTTTTATAGTGTGGTGACCAAAACTGGATGCAGGACTCTAGGTGTGGCCTTACTAAGGCTTTATAGAGTGGTATTAGTACTTCCCTTGATCTTGATTGTATCCCTCTGTTAATACAATTTAGGATTTCATTGGCTTTTTTGGCTTGCTGCTGGCTCCTATTTATCTGGTGGTCCACTCAGACTCCAAGATCCCTCTCAGAGTTACTGCTATTGAGCCAAGTTTCACCCGTTCCTCTCTGTCCCCCAGGCTTTTCGGGCACTCACTGCGAGACAGACATCAACGATTGTGACCCCGATCCCTGCCACTACGGCACATGCCAAGATGGTATTGCCACCTACAACTGCCTCTGCCAGCCTGGGTACACCGGGCGCCTCTGCGACACTAACATCAACGAGTGCCAAAGCCAACCTTGCAAGAATGGGGGCACCTGCCAGGACAGGAACAACGCCTACACCTGCGTCTGCCTCCGAGGCACGACAGGTAAGGTTCCCCTCTCCGGCCTTTCCACAGAAGGATGGATCAGAGCCATCTTGGTCAACGGTCTGGGATGCCCCATATATTTCCTAACAAACAAAATGTATAACAAAATAAAAGGGTTGTAAGGGTCATCTAGTCCAACCCCCTGTTCCAGCAGGAGAATCTATACTATTCCAGACAAGTGGTTGTCCAGTTTCTTCTTAAAAAGCATCCAGTGATGGAGCAACCACAAGTCCTGAAGGCAGGACGTTCCAGATAAACAGATAATCAGAGTTGGAAGGGGCCTTGTAGGTCATCTAGTCCAACCCAGCCCGCCCAAGCGGGAGACCCTACACCATTTCAGACAAATGGCACTCCAATCTCTTCTTGATGATGCTTGACGTAGAAGGACTAGTGATTTCAGGTCAAAGAAAGAAGCCCTGGAGATGTTTGGGCCTTACCCAACCTCTGGTAGTGCTTGTTTTACAACCGGTTCTTTAGGGATTGTTATGACAGATCCGCCCCCCCCTCAAAAAGTACTGATGACCTGATTCCAGGTCATCAGTAGGAATATAAGACATTCTCTCTTCCCCACCTTTTCTAACAGCCTTTTTGTGACTCAGGAAAGAGGTGGATTCCTTCGCCAATCCAACTTTCACGTATCCCCCTCCAGAATTTGAACCCAGGTTTTGCAAGAAGGTGGTTCCCTTTATCGCCAGCAGGACTCTGGGGAACACCCCCAAATAAAACTTGGCCTGGCAAGGGAAATTCTGGGCCTTACCCCAATTGCCGGTCGTCGCGTAGTATTTTAATTTTGCAACCTCCTGGGCGGGTGAAGGTTTCGCTGGTCATTAGGGGCAGCAGGAAGGAAAGTCCCGTTGCTGCACGAATCGAAGGCTGGCTTCCCTCTTGGTTTCTCTTTCATGGCAGTTTCCTTTCGACTTTGTAAGGTTTCGGCCTGCACAACTCCATCCCTGCATCTCAGCCAGAAAAAAAAATACTTCCTTAAAACAACCCTGAGATTTTTCCTCAGAGCGTCACTCCCTGGGAAACATGAATATCAGTCCCTGGGAAGAAAGGGGGCGTTATGGGGTTTTTTTGGGGGGGGGGGGGGGGTAACACTGAGATTGGAGCCCCTGGAAAGGATCACACTGGACTGGATTCCAACCTCCGCACCGCTTCCCTGACCGCTCTATTCCTTTTTCGAAGGGCCCAATTGCGAGATCAACCAGGACGAATGTGCCAGCAACCCGTGTGATTATGGCAAGTGCGTGGACAAGATCAACGGCTACGAGTGCGCCTGTGAACCGGGATACACAGGTGAGAGAGCACAGCCTCTCCCTCCCACTGGTGGGCTTCATGGCCAGGGGTGGGATTCGGACCAGTTCGGACCAGTTCTATAGAACCGGTTGTTACGATTCTGCGCAGTTCGGAGAACCAGCAAATCGCCCCACCCAGGAGGCTTCCCTGAGGCCCAGTCAAAGGTGGTATTCAGGGGGTCGGGGGAGGGAGACGTGGCCTGAGAGCAGAGCTGGACCTTCCTTAGGATTGAAGCTTCCATTTTTCAGTGCAGGCTCAGGCAGCAGATGGCAGAAAGGTAGATCTCTGAGTGAATCTGTGATTCTGCGAGCAACTCCATCTGCCTACCTGCTTTGCCTGATTTTGGGTCAAAGTTGCTCTTTTCTTAAAATAAAAAATTCAATCTTTCCATATATATTTACAATGTTTACATACAAGCCACGCCCAGCCAGTCACATGACCGCCAAGCCACACCCACAAATTAGGCCATGCCCAGAGAACCGGTTGCTAAGAAATTTGAATCCCACCCCTTTTCGTGGCCCCCGAGTATGCTGACCCAAACCTGGTTCCAAGGGAGCAAACACGAGACAAAGGTAACAGCACAACCTTTTCATGTTTCATTGACGAATCCGGTTCCTTCCCAGATAAAAGGCTACGTCCAACTCATTAGCTCCAATAAGAAAGAGCCTTGCCAAGTTTTTGCAAGGCTGCCAAGAACACCAGATAAAGTTACTAAACAGCAAATCAAAGAGTCTCCAAACACCAACTCAGATATTCTAACGTCCGCCAGGGTCAAGTATCAAACTTCTTTGCTTCCTGCAAAGAACTGCAGTTTCTCAGCTGGCTTTTATCTCCTCAGGGAGGGGCCATTCCCTTGCAGCCTTACTCCCGAGTCGCCTGTGCTGCTGCAGCTGCTCTTTCCTTTGAGCAGCCCTGCACACATGCATGCTGGGCATGGGCTCCTCAGGGTCCTCTTCTGCTGCCAGCCTCCACCATCTCCGAAGGCAGCACTCCACTCCCTGATGGTCCTGGCCCCACCCCTGCATCCTACGCAGGCCCCTCATCCCAGTCCTCGCTCTCCAAGACCTCAGCTGTCCGCACCTGCTGCCGGCGAACCACAACGTTGAGTAAGGGTCCTCACTGCTTCCTCTCTGCTCCTCAGGGAGGATGTGCAGCCTCAACGTGGACGAGTGTGAAAGCAACCCTTGCCACAACGGGGGCACCTGCAAGGATGGCATCAACGGATTCACGTGTCTCTGCCCGGAAGGCTTCCATGACTCCATGTGCCTCTCGGAAGTGAATGAGTGCAGCAGCAACCCTTGCGTCCACGGGAGATGCCATGACGGGCTGAACGGGTGAGCGGCGGGCAAGGCTGCGCCAGGGCAGGAGGGGCACGATCGGAAACCCGAGTGAGCGCTGTGAACCATAAACACCCAAAGCTTTTGCTGTGCTCCAGCATAAGAGATACAGGGCCCTTTGCTGACCTTAAGAGGGACACTGTTGTGGCCTGTTGGCCACCAGTCCCTCCAGCAGCTGAATCGGAGGAGGAGGTGTGGGAGTCAGGGTCAGCATCAGGGCAACCTGAGAGCTCCGAGGAGGAAGTCGGAGTGGAGCTGGCGGGGGGTGGGGAGAGGGGGGGGGGAGAGAGAGAGGGGGAGGCGGAGCCGGGGGTGTCACTCAGCCCTCAGATGGAGAGTTCACAGCCCCCGGGTCTGGAGGGGGCTGCTGAGGAAGAGGAGGAACAGCTGGGTCCAGTGCCTGACGTGTGGATGCGCAGAAGGCAGAGGAGAGGAGAGCAGTGGAAATCTATGGGCCGGTCCTTGGGACGGAAGAGCCACCGCTGCTAGCAAGGCCCTATCTTACCTCTGGGGATAAAAGGCAGGGGGCGGGTAGATGAATAGGTGTGACAGACAATTATTCATCTCACTGCCAGACAGACTTGTTAGCTTGAGTTGAGAGGCAGAGAGAGAGAAAGAGAGAGAGAGAGAGAGAGAGAGAGACCCTAACCCTAACCAATAAGGCCCAATCATGTTAGGGGTTGGCCCTTCCAAGAGCTATTTTTGTCCTTCCAGAAACTATTTTAGATTCACTAAACCATCCTAGAGACGATGCGTTTTTAAGGTTGGTTGTTCACTGCCCTGTAGAGGTGTTTGGGTGGCATCAAGGATTTTTTTTAAAAAAAAAAGAAAACCAGCCCAATCTAATCACTTTGTGCTTTGTCATTTCTCTCTCCTGGAATCAAAGCTACAAGTGCAATTGCGACGCAGGCTGGAGTGGGACAAACTGCGACATCAATAACAACGAATGCGAGTCCAACCCTTGTGTGAACGGTGGAACCTGCAAGGATATGACCAGCAGTTACATTTGCACCTGCCAGGAGGGATTCAGTGGTAAGACCCTGGACTTCACCCACAGTTTCGCCCCCCCTGAAAGTCATGGCAAATTACTCTTCGTTTACACATTGATCTTAAGCTTAGACTAGGGCTCCCCAAACTTGGCGACTTTAAGACTGGTGGACTTCAACTCCCAGAATTCCCCATTCAACCATGCCTGTTATTGTTTTTTCCTTTTTCTCCTACTCCCTAGAGTGGAGAGGTTGCAGAGGAAGGGATTACAAGAGAGTAAGGAAGTCTAGTGAAGCTGGATGGAGAATTAAGGGAGTTGAAGTCCACAAGTCTTAAAGTGGCCAAGTTTGGAGACCTCTGGCTTAGACTAAGTACTCAAGAAAAGGAAGCCAAACTATTATAAATAGATACTATAAACCCTTGACTATAAAGGGGTACCTCGGTCTATAAACCAGACGAATGACCTATTGGGGTCCCCATATCAAAACAACTTACCTTATGTGCGGCCAGAATTTGAAAATAACCTTTAACGCAGTGCAGTGGTACCGAAGCAAAATGGTTTGGTTGAGATCGGCAGGTGATTGGGGTAGATTGCAGGGGTGGCACCGAAATATAATTTTATCATATTTCATCTATATCTTAAATTATTGCATCTTATTCCAGTTCCATTTTAGACTGTATTTTATTCTAATTTCATTTTAAATGATATTTTATTCCGGTTTCGTTTTGAATTGTATTCTATTCCAACTCCATTTCAAATTGCTTTTATCAAATTTAAGTCATAGTTTGTCCCTGGAACTCTGCCCTTTGATAACGGCCCAAGGGCTAATCAATAAATAAAGATTGAGCTATAAATAAATACTATAAACCCTTGACTGAAATGGAAGGGCTTGGTTAAATACCTGTTCGAGAAAGGGTTGACAATCCATATTTGGGGAGGTAGGCCTCCAAAGGGCTTGATCTCAATCTGACCCCGCCAGGTTTTGGGGGGGCAGCCATCAGAAGATCTAGCCCCACATTTCTCAACCTTGATACTTTTAAGATGTGTGGAATTCAACTCTCAACTTGGTTGAGGGAATTCCGGGAGTCGAAAACTTTAAAAGTCACAGAGGTTGAAAAACATCAGTCTAGCCTAAAAGTCTGTAGAGAGATTTCTCAGTCATCCAGGTTATCCCAGAGGTGCCTTTTTTTTCCCCAAGATACAACTGGACTTCCTTGTTTTGTTTTGTTTTGTTTTGACGATGTTTCGCTTCTCATCCAAGAAGCTTCTTCAGCTCTGACAGGGGCCTCATTTGCCACCATTCAGTCGGAGCGGAAGAAGCTCCTTGAATGAGAAGCGAAACACCTTCAAAAGAAAAAAAAACAAGTCCAGTTGCCTCCTGAAAAAAACAAAAATAAAGCACATTTGGGACATCGGTCTAGCCCGCTGCGTCAACTCATAAAATATTTCTATGGTCTTTTTGGAGTTGCCAACAGAAAGGGGGGGGGGAGCAGTGCAGCAGCTTGCAAACCGAAACCGCATCCCATAAATGTTTTCAAAGATAGCAACTAGGTGACCGAAATTTCTGCCGTGCAAAGATCTAACTGGAGAGCCTGATTGATGACTCTGGGCTATGGAGGTGTCCCATTGGAGAATATGAATTATGAATATTCCCCCAGAGGGGTTGGGGGGGAAACCAGGGTCAAGGGTGACAGTGAATGATGTGCCTCGGAGTCGGCTACACCCAGGCAGTGCCGGACATGTTAACTCCCAATAAATCCTTTTGAAGTTTTGGAAGTTTGGCTCGAGACTCGTGATTTAAATGGGCGTAACTGCCGGAATCCTGACACACTGCTGTTCCAGGTTGGGGAAGAACGCTTGGGTGGCTTAGAGGGTCCCCCAAACATATCCCCCAGAAATAGGTGGGACCCCGTTGATGTCCCTTCTCTCTCCCAGGACACAACTGCCAATTCAACATCAACGAATGTGCCTCCAACCCTTGCCTGAACCAGGGGACCTGCATTGACGATGTGGCTCGCTACCAGTGCAACTGCCTCCCACCCTATACAGGTGAGAGAGCCAGTTCTTGGGTGGGGGGGTGGGGTGGGGGCTTCAGTGAGAGAGAAATGTGGCCGTGTGTGTGTGTGTGTGTTTGTGTATGTCCCAGAATAGCTGGGGTGCATAAGTGGGAACAGAAGAACAAACCACACTCACTCCTGGCGTTTCTGCGCCATGAAGGGTATTGACCTTCACGCCAGCCGGTCTCTGGCCACCAAACGTTGCCTGTCATTGATCCAAAGAATAGATCTTCTCTGGGTGGGGGGATCTCTGCTGGAAAAGAGGAGGGGGGGCCGGGGGAATCCATCTAATTCCCTGAGGAGTCCTGAAACCTTCAGGGCAGTTGCTGAATGGCCTTTCCCAAATATAGGTAGTCCTTGACTTACAACAGGTTGTTAGGGACCGTTCCACCAACTTTGCAGCTTTGTGGGGCTTAGCTGGGGTGGGGGAGAGGGGAACCAGGCCGCACAAGCATCGAACTGGCACACATATGCACACATATATGCACAGCTCAATCTACGCAAGCATCGGGCTGGCATGCATGCACGTGCAACTCGACTTGCTGAAATTGCGCTGCATGCATGTGCTTGCACACACATACACACACACACACAGGCCCACTGGTTGAGCTGTGTGTGTGTGTGTCTGCTGGCCCACCGCTCGTGCAGCCCGGTTCCTCATTGTCCTGGCAGTGAGCCGCAGTCTGGGTGTTGGGGACCCCTGACTTATGACCGTTTCCCACACTTGTGACTGTTGCAGCCATCCCCCCCAGGGTCCCGTGTTCAAAATTCAAGATGCTTGGCCAAGCTGACTCTTGTTTATTTTTACTTTTTTTTTAAATAAAAAAAGAACTTTTTATTTTGACAACAAACACAGACAAACACAAACCGTCAAATCAAGCCATCTTTCCATAGACAGTGTGTCGGTTTGTCCGTATCTCTTGTGTACAATATCAACAGTCTTTTCCTCCTAAATTTAAATTTAAATTCGTATGATGCGAATCAGCTATCCACCTCATAGCATATCACTATCAAACCATTATTAGACTTCGATTGTAAATTCACGTCACCCTTTTCGAGCAAATCTCAACTTTTACAATGCTGACTCCTGTTTATGACGCTGGCAGCGTCCCAGGGTCACGCAGCTTTCCAGAAACAAAGTCAATGGGGAAAGCCAAATTCGCATAACGACCATGTTATTAACTTCGCAAGCCGCGGGGATTCACTTAAGGAACTGTTAGCACGAAAGGTCGTAAAATGGGGGAAAAAAAACCCCTCGCTTCAGATAAGGCAAAATTCAAGAGGCGCCTCTGTTGTTTTCCTGCCTCCAAATGTTAGGATAGAAACTCACAGGACGAGATTTGCTTCTTCCCCTAAGTTTTCATCCACACCTTTTCTCCGTTGCCCCACCTCAGATTTTTCCCTCATGCCAACATCTGGACCGGGGGAGGGAGAGGGGGTTGGGCTAGATGACCTACAAGGCCCCTTCCAACTCTTGTTTATTCTGTCATTTATTTATCTCCTGCCCCAATTGTGGCCCTTTGGGGCAAAGGGTCCCTTTTTGTGTTTTTGCAAACTTTGCCCGTTGGCCCTCCCTTTCGGGACGGAGGCCCCTTGCATCAC
>NW_020769429.1:622962-635936 GCF_900518735.1 Pseudonaja textilis
TCCTTCCTTCCTTCCTTCCTTCCTTCCTTCCTTCCTTCCTTCCTTCACTCCCTGAATGCAGCTCCCACCGGTTCTTCATTGGGGAGGAACTTAATCGGGGTCCTTAAGCAGCAAAAGAAAGGGAAGCAAGGAAAAAGTGCCCAAGCTTTCGTCACAACTCACACAAAGCGGTGGCCCACTTCCACCAAAGGTTTCCAAGCCCCGAGGGAGGCAGGCCCACCCTTCGCCCAGAACGGCAGAGGAGAAAGCTTGGACCCCGAATTCCATCTGAAGCTCCCCCCTCCCCCTCCCTTTTTGGGCTCTCTCTCTCTCCTTCCAGGACGGCGTTGTGAAACGGTCTTCAATGGCTGCCAGAAGGGTCTTTGCCAGAACGGGGGCACCTGCGCCGTGGCCAGCAACACAAAACACGGCTACATCTGCAAGTGTCCTCCGGTATGTGGCTGGCCGGCATTTGTTTGGGCAGAGGCAGAAGGAGGGGGGGGGATGGGTGGGGGGGCTCAGGCGGGACGCTGAAGCCCACACTTCTCCACACCTGGATTGTGGTGGGACGGGCGGAGCCGGCTTCCTTCAAGACTTAGCGGGCTGAGTTTGCCCCAGGTGGGAAACTGAGCCAGCTTTCGGGAGGGTCTCTCGGGGCACCCCCAGGGGGGAAGTTTCATGGTTCCACACCTAGTTGCAAACAGAGGAATTACAGACAAGTCCTTGGCTTACGACGTTAACCGAGCCCACAGTTTCATTTGTGCGTCAAAATGCTCGTGAAATGGGGAAGGGCTGTTTTCGAGGGACAGAGCTCACCTAGAGTCCAGGGTCCAGTCCTTCCAAAGGGTCCAGAGAAAGGGAAAGGAGGGATTGGGGGCCAGAGGTCTCAGCAGGAAGGTCCAAGAAGACAAAGGGAAGAGTCTGGAAGTATTGTGCCACCAGAAGAGGACGAGGCTCAGGGGCAGGAAAAAGGCAGAGAATCTCCTTTTGTGTGGAATGTGGAACTCCAGAACTCTAGGGAGTGGCTGTGATGACCCAAAGGGGCGTGGCACAAAAAGCAACAAAGTCACAAAAGTAGGTAAAGTCCCTTTAATTCCTCCAACTTGGTCCTTAATGTCCAGTTTTCATCGGCTGGAGAAAAAACTTTCCCAAGAACAGTTTTTAAAGGGGAGAAATTCCGTCCGAACCATACATATAAATTATAAATAAAAACCAACACAAGCGATTAACGAGACAGGGCAGGATAAGGAATTGCAGAACTCAAAAGATAATGAAACACACACAGTTGGGAGGACGATGCCAGAGCCCAGATAAGACGTGACAAACAAAGATAATGCACGCTTTGCTTCCAGCAAGGTACGGTGGGCAAACTCTCTTTTTAAATCCTGTTTTCCCAGCTGCAGCTAATGAAGGGAATCAAGGCCCTTTTCTCCCCCATAACCCACGTTGCTCCCTTCTCCGTTTTTCACTGCGTGCCCTAGGATGAAGAAGGGATGGCCCTGGGTCTTCCTCTGAATGCCCAGCCGGCCTGTGCCCTTCCCCAGTTTCCTCCACAGCCACCAGAGCCACACTCCCACTCCCTGTCAGCTGCTCAGCCTCCCCCTCGGAATCAGATTCCAACAGGGGCAGGACAGCGGTTATGAAACCTCACAGTTCTAAGGAGTGGATGTGGAACCCCACAATTCTAGAAAGGCGGCTTTTGATGGCACTTAGGACAGACCTGAGAGCCCTCTGATGGCAGTCCCCAAGGCCAGGGCTGGGGTACCACCCCCCCCCCCCGCTTGGCCAGATGGCCCCTGATCTGGAGCTCTTGTCCCCCCGAGTCTGGTTGGTCCTTCCTTCATTTCCGCCTTCTTCCCCGCTCAGGGCTTGGACGGCATCACGTGTGAAAACGACCTGCGCAGCTGCGGGATGCTGCGGTGCCTGAACGGCGGCACCTGCGTCGCCAGCGCCAGGCAGTCCAGGTGCATGTGCGCGCCGGGTTTCACCGGCCCCGAGTGCCAGTTCCCCCCGCACAGCCCGTGCCACTCGGGCCCCTGTTACAACGAGGGCACATGCCAGTTCCTCCCGGAGCCGCCCCACTACCGCTGCCTCTGCCCCGTCAACTTTAACGGCCTGAACTGCCACCTCCTGGACTTCGAATTCCCCGGGGGGCCTGGCCAGGACATCCCCCCTCCCCTGGTGGAGGAGAAGTGCGAAATCCCCGGCTGCCCCAGCCTCGCTGGCAACAAGATCTGCAACATCAAGTGCAACAACCACGCCTGCAGCTGGGACGGCGGGGACTGCTCGCTCAACTTCAACGATCCCTGGAAGAATTGCACCCAGGCCCTGCAGTGCTGGAACTACTTCAACGACGGCAAGTGCGACGTCCAGTGCAACAACAGCGGCTGCCTCTACGACGGCTTTGACTGCCAGAAGGTTGAGCTGCAGTGCAAGTAAGTGGCTGCGGGCGGTTGGCCAGCACCTGGGGCATGAGGCACTTGGGCCCAACTCTTCCTTTGGGAAGGGAATGAAGCCAGGGGCTAAATTTGCTGGGCCGGAGAGACCCTCAGCAGCTGCCCTTTGTGGTGATTGCTCATCCTTCCCAATCTAGCTGTCAATCCTGGGGAGACAGGATAGCAGTCTTCCAATATTGGAGGGAGGAGGGCGGGGTCAAGCTATTCTCCAAAGCACCCGAAGGCCAGGCGAGGAAGAATGGACGGAAGTTGTCCAACCTGGAAATAAGGAGGAATTTCCTGACAGTGAGAACAGTCAACGCATGGAACATGAAAGATGCCTTCAGAAGTTGTGGGAGCTTTGTCCCTGGGGGCTTTCAAGAAGAAGCTAGACTGCCATCTGTCAGAAATGGTGTAGGGTTTCCTGCTTGGGCAGAGGGTTGGGCTAGATGACCTACAAGGTCCCTTCCAACTCTGTTAATCTGTCAATCCTTGTGATTTATATAAAGTCAGTGTCTCTGAAACCCGAATTGCAGTGGTCTTTCGTGCCAGGTGATCTGATCTGGCTACCTGTGGCAGGCAACGTATCCTCTGCTGCGTCTCCACCATAGGGCATTCAGAGATACACTGCTCCTGAAAGTGGAGGCTCCATTCACTCATTTCTTCCCTCCCTCTTGGCAGTCCTCTCTACGATCAGTACTGCAAGGACCATTTCTCCGACGGCAACTGTGACAAGGGCTGCAACAGCGCCGAGTGCGAATGGGACGGCCTGGACTGTGCCAACCACGTGCCCGAGAGGCTCGCCGATGGCACCCTGGTCATTGTGGTCCTCATCAGCCCCGACGTCCTGAGGAACGACTCTCTCAACTTCCTGCGGGAGCTCAGCCGGGTCCTGCACACCAACGTGGTTTTCAAGAAGGACGCCAAGGGGGAGTCCATGATCTTCCCTTATTTCGGGAATCCGGAAGAGCTGAAGAAGCACCGCATCAAGAGGTCAGCGGACGGCTGGCCGGACGTGTCCGAAGTGGTGGTCAGCGTGACGGAAGCTCTCCACTCGACGCTCAGCCGGAGGCCAAAGAGAGAGCTGGACCAGGTGGAAATCTACGGGTAAGCAGGCCACTGCGGCGTGTGTGTGTGTGTGCGTGTGTGTGTGTGTGTGTAGTTGAGAGCAGGGATCTCCAACCTTGGCCACTTTAAGCCTGGCGGATTTCAACTCCCAGAATGCCCCGGGCAGCTGTCTGGGAGTTGAAGTCCTCCAGGCTTAAAGTGGCCAAGGTTGGAGACCCCCTGCCTGGTCTAGGACAAGGCGGAGACCCTAAATAGAAACTCCTCGATTTGACAACAGTTCATTTTGTGTCTGTAGAGATTCTCCATCCTCCAGGTCACGGTTGTGCCAAAGGTGCTTTTTTCCGGAGGCCACTGGACTTCGATTGTTTTCTCTTTGAAGATGTTTCGCTTCTCATCCCAGAAGCTTCTTCTGCTCTGACTGGACAGTGGAGAAGGGAAGGATTTATACTCCTTGCAGACAGCTGGTCATTGGCTTCCTTTTTAGAGGGTCATTGAAGCACTTGAAGGTTTATCTAAATGGCTACATGAATCTCTACAGACTTTTAGCTGTACAGTTTGGGATGGACCCCTTTGGAATGGGGTGGGAGGAGGGATGGATCCCCAGAGGGAAAAAATTGCAGACTACAGGAAGCATTTGCACCACTCAGGTGACCCTGAGGACACAGACAAACCTCCAGGTGCCCTCAATGACTCTCTTAAAAGGATGCAAATGACCGGCTGTGTGCAAGGAGTATAAATCCTTCCCTTCCCCACCACCATCCAGTCAGAGCTGAGGAAGCTTCTGGGATGAGAAGTGAAACGTCTTCAAAGAAAAAAAAAATAAGAAAGTCCAGTTGACTCCTGAAAAAAAGGACTTTTGGGACATTCAAGGAGAATAGCCCAAAGGCCGGTGCTGAATGCCTCTTGCCTCACCCAGCACAACACAGGGGATCCTCGAGTTACAGCCAGATTAAGCCCCAAATTTCCATTGCTTAAGCAAGACAGTTGTTAAGTGAGTTTTACCCCATTTTATGACCTCTCTTGCCACGGTTGCTAAGAGAAATCGCAGCAATTGCTAAGTCGGTCGTAACTTGGTTGTTCAATGAACCTGGCTTGACCGCTGACTTTGCTTGTCAGAAGTGTCGGCTGCCGCATAGCCTGAGAAAATGGGAGGGGGATGATTTCAATTCAGTAGCTCTAAGTAGACAAAATAAAATTCTTTTCGTTAGTTCAAGGTCACAGGAGGAAATTAGGATCTTACTTTGGGATGGATCGTGATTGGGCCCTGTGATGTCATGACGGCCAAGTTGGGGATAGATTTGTAGTTTGGGAAATTGTGGGAAGCCCGAAAACTTTTAGTTTCCGGTTTCCACAGATGTGCCGGGTGCTATTTTAATAAAGGTACTTTTGAGATGTGTTTGTCTCGGAGTTACTGATCGGAATGGAGGTTTGCTGGAACCCGGGACAATGCGACCGTCGTAAATATGAACCATGCTGGAGAGTTCCACCTTGAGGCCAGCGCACCACCACTCCTCCTTCCAACCGGGACAGTCTTGTTTATCTCTGTACGTCCTCCCTTTCTCTATTTGACACCTGCAGGTCTATCGTTCACCTGGAAATCGACAACCGGCAATGCATCCAGGCCTCCTCTCAGTGCTTCCAAAGTGCCAACGACGTAGCGGCATTCCTGGGCGCCTTGGCCTCCAGCGACAGCTTGGACATTCCCTACAAGATCGAAGCCGTGAAAAGTAAGCTGTCCTGACCCAGCTCCTCAAACACGACGTGGACGCAAAAGATTCCTTTCATTAGGAATGCCGGCGGCCCGTGCAAAAAGTTTCTCTCTCGGGCTAATCAATCCATGTGGCACGGAGATGAATAGTTTGTCTGCCACATCATCTTCGCCCCCTGCCTTTTATCCCCAGAGCTGGGCTGGGGCTTCGCTAGCAGCGGTGGCTCTTCTGTCCCAAGGACCGGCCCATAGATTTCCACTGCTCTCCTCTCCTCTCTGCCTTCTGTGCAGCTGCGCATCAGGCACTGGGCCCAGCTGTTCCTCCTCTTCCTCATCAGCCACCTCCAGACCTGGGGGCTGTGGACTCTCCATCGGAGGGCTGACAGACAGCCCAGGCTCTGCCTCTGTCTCTCTCTCTCTCTCTCTGCCACCTCCATTCCCTTTTTCCCTTCACATGGCTGTGAGGAAACTAATGCAAATCTCAGAAAGGAGAGAATATAAATGTTTAAAGAGATGGAGCATGAACACAGAGGCGAGTAGAGTAGAGTAGAGTAGAGTAGAGTAGAGTAAAGTAGAGTAGAGCCAGAAGGGACTTTGGAGGTCTTCTAGTCCAGCCCCGCTCAAGCAGGAGAACCAATAACATCTCAGACAAGTGGCTGTCTCTCTTCTTAAAAACCTCCAGTGATAAAGCACCCATAACATCAGAAGGCAAGCTGGTTAATTGTCCTCACTATTAGGAAGTTTCTCTTTAATTTCCAGGTTGCTTTTTTCCTTGACTAGTTTCCATCTCTTGTTAATTAATTCATGTTAATTCCCAACCATTGCTTTTTGTCTTGCCTTCTCCTGCTTTGGAGAATAATTTGCTCCCTTCTTCTTTGTGGCGGCCCCTCAAATACTGCTATCCTGTCCCCCCGAATTCTTCTTTTCTTTAAACTAGCCAGACCCAAATCCTTGCAGCTGTTCTTCATATGTTTTTGTCTCCGGGCCTTTGATCCATCTTAGTTGCTGTTCTCTGCACTTTTTCCAAAGTCTTAACATCTGTTTGAGTTTTTTTTGTAAATTTTTTTGGTTTTTAAAAACAAACATAAACAAACAAAACATCAAAACGTCAAACTTTCTTCCATAGGTATACAAACAGTGTGCCGGTTGGTTTACAAATTATTTTGTGCATCCATTTCGTAGTCTTCAATTACAGTTACATTACATAAAAGCTCATATTATCAATCAAAAATTAAATACCCTAGTATCATTATTAATCAATCATTTGACTATAGTTTTATTCATTCATATTTTACAAGATAACCATAATTTACTTTATTTTATAACCATTCATATTATCCTGTTATGCTGTTTCTAACAGGTCTTCCAAGATAAAAACCAAATCATCCGCAAAGGCTTGCAGCTTAAATTCTTCCTTTTTAAATTTTATTCCTTTTATACTCTTTTCATCTCTAATATTTCTGTTTAACACTTCCAAAGTTAACACGAATAGCAAAGGTGATAGTGGGCACCCTTGTCTTGTTCCTTTTCTTATATCGATAGAATCTGTCAGTTCTCCCTCTATCATTACCTTTGCCGTCTGCTTATGATATATAGCTTCTATTGCTTGAATAAATTTTCTAGCAAAACCCATCTGTTCCAACAATAATAACATAAATCGCCAATTCACATTATCAAATGCCTTTTGTGCATCTAGAAATATCAAAGCCATTTGTTTTTCAGGATGTTGCCTCATAGTATTCCAAGGTATCCAAAATTACTCTTATATTATCTTTAATTTGTCTCTTTGGCAGAAATCTATTTTGGTCAGAATGAATGAAGTTATTTAAATATTATTTAAGTCTTTCTGCCAATATTGAAGAAAAGATTTTATAATCTGCGTTTAGTAGGGAAATAGGTCTATAGTTCTTAATTTGCAATGGATCAGCCTCCTCTTTTGGAATAAGTGTGATATATGCTTCTGACCATGATTTGGGTATCTTCTTCTTTAACATAACTTCATTCATAACTTCTAGCAATGGGAGATTCAACGATTCTTGTAATGTTTTATAAAATTCTGCCGGAAGTCCATCTGGGCCTGGTGCCTTTCCATTATTTTGCTTCTTAAGTGCTTCAGTTAACTCCATCATAGTTATATTGCTATCTAACATTTTTTCAGTCTCTTTAGGTATCTTGGGTAAATTAGCATTCTGTAAATACTGCTTAACTCTTTCCTCATCAATATTCTCTGCTTATATAATTTCCCATAAAAGTCTCGAAGGATTTCCTTCTTCTCTTTACTGCCATGGCAAACTTGGCCTTGATCATCTATTAACTGCAATATTTTCCTTGATTCTTTCTCCTTTCTTAGTTTATATGCTAACCATCTACCTGGTTTGTTTGCATCTTCAAAGTAGTTCTGTTTAGCACCTCTAATTTTCTGTGCTAATTCTTCTTTCTCTATTTGACCCATTTTGTGTTTAATTATATCCATTTTTAGCTTGATGTCCTTTTTCTGTGACATTTTCTGTAGTTCTTTTTCAAGTCTTTTATGCTCATCCTCTAGAGCCTTAGAGGCTAGCCTTTTCATAGTATTCCTTTTCCTTGTATAGTCTATTATCAAGCCTCTAGCATATGCCTTCATTGTATCCCATACATTGATCCATCTTAGTTGCTGTTCTCTGCACTTTTTCCAAAGTCTTAACATCTTTTTTTGTAGTATGGCGATCAAGATTGATTGCAGTACTCCAGGTGTGGCCTTATCTCTATATTGTCATCTGTTAAAATATCCACCTGGCATCGAAGCCGTGTAGTTAGGGGTTCAGTTTCCCAATATCAAAACTTGTTTGGTTTCTAATCTTACAGAATGTGAGCAAGCCATGTTCCTCAGCGTCGGCATTGACATGCGGACTTCAACACCCAGAATTCCCTAGCTGCCCATGCTGGCTGGGAAATTCTGGGAGTTGAAACCCACCACATGCTTAAAATTAGCAAGGTTGAGAAATAGCGGATTAAAGTTAATAATGGGTTTTACAGTTCGTGGCTAATTCCACCCGATGCAACTCGATACGCTTCTTGAGTTAAAAGACCCAGCACAGGCCCCCCCAATACACACATGTGCCCCGCCTGTGCCTAATGTACAACATACAAGCCAATTCCTGTAAAATAACAGGTGTTAAAACATGGCAGCGAAGAGTCCCGTATGCAATGAATTGAATACCCTGTAAAAAGAAAAATCCCGTCCCCTTGCTACTCGTTGGAAGCGGGGAAAGAAGAAAACTTCTCAACTTTTGTCTCCCCTCCGGAATTTATTTCAAAATAATTATTGCAAGGGAAGGAGGAGGGGGGGAAGCTGCCCCAGACCTTCTAATCGATCCGTGACATGTGAAGAGCTGAAGTGTGCGCCTCCCAAATCCTCCTCAATCCTTTGGATTTAACCGCTCAATGTGGAATCCAATGATTTGAAATGGGCTAATCCTTTTTTCTCCTAAAGGAAAATAAGCTTTTTCCCCCCAGTGCAGCAACGGAGGGTTTGCACTGCTGATGAACCACATCGAAATTCTCCTCCTCCTCCTCCTCCTCCTCCTCCTCCCGGGGATCTGGATAGGGAGGGGTGGGGTGGGGGGGACGAGTGGTGGGGCTGCTTGGACCTCAGTTTTCCCGTCTCCTGGCTGGGGTGCACCTTCCCTCGGTCTCACCTTGGTCCTCCTCTTGGCTTTTGTGTCCTAGGTGAAACCGCCGACCCGCCCAGCAGCAGCCAGTGGTATCCTATGTATGTGGTGGGACCGCTTCTCTTTCTCCTCTCCTGCATTGGCATCGGCGTTTTGGCAACTCGCAAGCGGCGCAGGGAACATGGGCATCTCTGGTTCCCGGAAGGCTTCAAAGTGAACGAATCCAGCAAGAAGAAGCGCCGGGAACCGCTGGGAGAGGATTCCGTGGGGCTGAAGTGAGTAATCCCACCCCCCCGCCTTCTTTTCCCCTCCTTGCAGAGGTTGGGATCTGTACCGGATCCTCTGACCGATCCTAGAGAGTTGTTCGCTCTCTGTCCGGTTCACGCAAATAGCATCGAACTGTTGTCTTAACGGGACATCTGGTTGAAAAGGGATGGGATTTATTTGCTTAGGGATTTATTTATTTTTTTTAAAAGCATGAGAATGAGCACAGCAGTGGCAGCTCATTAACCCCAATTTAGCGTGTTGGGCTCTTTAATGTCTACTGCATGCCAGCTTTGAGTTCCATTTAGCCAGAGAAACTCAGCTGGGACTAAAACTTTATTTAGAAAATTTATATTGCCACCTACTCGCGCATAGCAACTCAAGGCAGCCTAGAAAGGGCATTCAAAACATCGTATACAAGAAATAAAAATAATAAAATAGTATGTTATTTTTCAAAGCGTTTCGAAGTTTGGCTTCCTTTTTCAGTCCAGGGGAAATAGAGGCCAGTAATAGTCCTGTGATTTTGTGAAAGGGGCTGCTTTTCTGCCCCACACAGGACGAATTGTAGGAAACACACCTCTTTGGCTGCTGCCTCTTTGGCCCTGGGTGGTGGGGGGCATCTGTTGGAAGTGGGGTGTGGGTGGGTGGGTGTATTATTGATTTGTGCTGTTTTCTCTCAGTGGGTGTCCTGAGTAAATTTTAGAATACGGGTGGGATCAAAAGTCTCACCTTTATTTTCACTGGCTTCTAAGAGGACTTTAATTTTTCATTCAAGAATGATCACAGGTGACGAAGTAATTGGTTATATTTTATGGCCTCTCAGGCTCTCCACGTTGCCTTCTCTCTCTTTTAAGTGCATATAGAAGTGCATATATCATTTGATGTTTTTAATACCTCAGCACTGTGGGCTTTCTTTTAAAAAAGACAGCCTACGTGTATTTTATATTGTGTATTTTTAGTACCTTCTCCTGAAAAAAGATCCAATGATAGCACATTTTTTAAAAAGAGATATTTCTTTTTTAAAGGAGAGAAAAAGGTCTGGTGGTTTTACAAGGGTCCCGAAGGGTCAAACCGTTGAAGGCGACAAATGAAACCCCTGCATTGTCCAGCTCATATAACCCCGAAGGGAGCATCCAGAGTTTATACAAATAGATTGATTTTATGTAGAATATACACACAAGCACATCACCCAAACCGCTCTGTTTCTACTACATCTGGCATTCTGGGTCTTAATTTTAATTCCTTGCTATTTTTTTTAAAAAAAACTTAGTTTGACTTCTGTAGAAAGGTTCCAAAATCATTACATTTTAAGGAGGTTTTTTTGGGGGGGGGGGGATTTACACCCTCAGCATGGATAAAAGGTTGAACTGTTAGAATAATGGGGTCTTTTTATTTAGCTTGTCTAGTCTTTACTCCACTTCGTTTTGTGGACAGCCATTGGAATTGGTTGCCGGGCTATTTCCCTCCGTGGATTTAATTCCTTTAATTCCTTCCTTTCCTCCGTTTCCCCCAACCCTTTGCCCTCTAGACCCTTGAAAAATGCTTCAAATGGGACCCTGATGGACGACAACCAGAACGAGTGGGGCGATGAAGAGACTCTGAACACCAAGAAATTCCGAGTAAGCTCCTCAGGGATGCTTTGCTTTGGGCCAGATTTTTCTTCCTAACCGCTTCTCATTCAGTCTGGATTTGGGGAACTCGGGGTTTTTTGTCAAAGAAGAAGAGAATTTCACAGAAGGAGCGTGCAATTCCACACATATATTACAGCTTCATGCAGCGACTAAAGCTGTCCCTACCTTGCTAAAACCCAACCAAGAACGACACATGGAGCCTGATATTGCAATTCTTGCAATTCTTCACCGATGGCTTCAACGATTCCCTTGCGTGGTGCAGCCCCCAGTCCCGCTGTCTCCAGCCTAGGGGTCTGGCCAGGATGGGTTGGAAGCAGTCATTCTGTGGGGGCTTTTTCAGATCGGGAAGTTGGGGGGGGGGGCAGGGGGGAGAGCTTTGCAAAGACGCCATGAAAAACACGTCTACAACAATAGAAGGAGCAAAACTTCACTGAGAGAAAGTCAAAAATCCCCAGGAATAAAGTTAGGACCACAAAGGTGTATGGAGTTATTTGCCTGACAGGAAAATGCTGAGAAATAGCAGGATAGAGTTTAGTGCAAGGTGATTTTTTTTGGATCTTTACAGGCCCACCCCTTGGATGAATGGGCCCATCAGTGCTTCCGTGTGGAGAATTACATATTTGAAAATACACACGCTCTGTTTTTTCCTCTCATCGTTTTTCCTCCTTCATGGTTCTCTGTGGAGGAGGCAGCTGATACCCTTGGCTCCCCGCACCCCCATAGCATTTTGAGAACAAGGGCATAAAAACAGCGAACAGAGGCATCTTTGGCGGGTGGATCCTCACCTGACTTCTCCATCCCTCTCTTCCCAGGTCGAGGAACAGGTGATGCTGCCCGATGACCAGACTGACCACAGGCAGTGGACGCAGCAGCATCTGGACGCAGCCGACCTGCGCATTTCCTCCATGGCCCCCACCCCACCCCAGGGGGAGATCGACGCCGACTGCATGGATGTTAACGTCCGAGGGCCAGGTAGGACAAGGAGCCTTTGGGTCTTTGGCACGAGAGCGAATGATGGACCGCTACACGATCCAGTCGGTAGCCTGGATTCTGGAAAAGATCCTCCCCCCCCCAATTTCCAGGTGGCCTCAACCCTGCCTGCCTTCCTCGTTTTGAATTTATTTTATTGCCTTTCATAATATAAGATCCAAATTAAAGATTAAAGACAATAGGGAAACGGGGAGGAGGAAAGAAAAGGTGGGATAGGGTGGAAAAGAACAAAGAAGCAGCAAAATCCAAATTTTTGGAGCACAGTAGAATAAAAGTTATAAGGTAAAGCCTCAACGTTTTATTTTTACATACTTAGTATAGACTAGCCATCTCTATAACCACAGATCTAAATCAAACTTGCATTTTTCCTGCCGGAGCACGAAATCTAGAAGGAGTTTCTAAGCAGCCAAAAAAAATAAAATAAATGTATTACTTTTTTTAATTATTAAAACAGTGGATTTGCCCTTATCCGCCTCCTCCACCCAGCCATTCCTCCAGGTTGGGGATTAATAGGTCTTTCCATTTTTGCACCTAAAGAATTCTTGCTGCAGTCAGCAGGTACAACCAATCCCACATTTTTTTCCAAGTTCCTTATCCAGCAGTCCAGTCCTGCCTTGTCTTTCAAAAGACCCGGGAGCTCCTTTTAATTATATCAATGGTCTTCCGGTGTTGATGTTTTGATTGTTTTATTATTTGCTATTTTAAAAAAAATTGTTAGCCACCCCGGATTGTGTGGTGAGCGGGTGACCATCTAAATCGCAGTAATGATGAGCGGAGCTGCCTAGTGAAAAGCCACAACATGATCTGTGTGTTCTTATCAGGGTGCTGGTTTCACATTTGGGGGGGCTCCTTTCGTTTATCTCTGTGGCAGGAAAGTGCAGTATAAGTCTGGCCAGTATCAATAGGTCTAAATTGCAGACTTGGGCAAATAGGGAAAAAAAGAAAAAATAGAGGTCCACGGAGCAAAGAGAGGGAGATAGATAATGAGAACAACCTGGATGATGGACTCAGTTGTTTCACAAAATGTTTCCTCTTGAACAACTGAGCATGGAGTCCCATTTCGTTCTGATTCTTCCCAGGTGAAGCGCTTTTTTTTTTAGTTCTTGTGGCATTGTGCCGGACGCTGGTAGTGGACAAAACCAAAGGATGTTATGTTATATTGTATTATATTATATTATATTATATTATATTATATTATATTATATTATATTATATTATATTATATTATATTATATTATATTATATTATA
>NW_020769429.1:635946-660549 GCF_900518735.1 Pseudonaja textilis
TATTATATTATATTATATTATATTATATTATATTATATTATATTATACATTATATTATATTATATTATTATATTTATTATATTATATTTATTATATTATATTATATTATTATTATATTATATATTATATTATTATATATTACATTATACTATATTAAAGTAGAGTAGAATAGAATAACAGAACAGAATAGAGTAGAGTAAAGCAGAAGAGAAGAGAAGAGTTGGAAGGGAGGTCTTCTAGTCCAGCCCCCTCCTCAAGCAGGAGAGCCTATATCATCTCAGACAAATGGTTGTCCAGTCTCTTCTTAAAAACCTCCAGTGATAAAGCACCAACAACCTCTGGTGGCAAGCTGTCCCACTGGTTAACTGTCCTCGCTGTGAGGAAGCCTCTCCTTAATTCCAGGTTGCTTCTCTCTCGGATTAGATTCCATCTAGTTTTTCTTGTCCAGCCTTCTGGTGCTTTGGAGAAGAGGCTGACCCCACCCCCCTCCTCTTTTTTTTTGTGGCAACCCCTTCGATCGGGAGGCTCAAACTCAAGGCCCATGGGGTGTTTAGCTCTGGCCCATGGGGCTGCCCTGGAAATAGTGAAGGATCGGCCCGCAGTGTCTCTACCAGCGAAAACGGGGCCGAGGGCTGCAGGAAGATCCCCCCCACAACCCCACCTGGGCCACCACAGGTGTCCCCTGGCAAGAGTGACATCAAGCTGGCCACGCCCACCCCAGCTGTGCCCATCTGCCCCGCCCCCCGAGGTCAAAGACAACCCTGATGCGACCCTCCATGAAATCGAGCCCCCAATTCCCCAGCCGGCCTGGCCTTCCGGCTGCGGTGACCGACGGCTTCCTCTTCCTTCTTTGGCCAGATGGATACACGCCCCTGATGATCGCCTCCTGCAGCGGAGGAGGGCTGGAGACGGGCAACAGCGAGGAGGAGGAGGACACCCCGGCGGTCATTTCGGATTTCATCTACCAGGGAGCCAACCTGCACAGCCAGACGGACCGCACGGGAGAGACGGCTCTCCACCTGGCTGCCCGTTACGCGCGCTCGGATGCCGCCAAGCGGCTGCTGGAAGCCAGCGCCAATGCCAACATCCAGGACCACATGGGCAAGACACCCCTCCACGCAGCCGTGTCTGCAGATGCCCAGGGCGTCTTCCAGGTCAGCAGACGCCTCTGCCCCCCTTCTTCCCACCAAGTGGGGGCGGGGTTTTGTTTTTTTGTTTTGTAAATCTTTTATTCTATCTATCTATCTATCTATCTATCTATCTATCTATCTATCTATCCATCCATCCATCCATCTATCTATCTGTCATCTCTATCTCTCTCTATCTATATATCTATATCTATTTATCTATTTCTGTCTATCTATCTATCTATCTATCTATCTATCTATCTATCTATCTATCTATCTATCATCTCTATCTCTATCATAATCTATCCATCCATCTATCATCTATCTCTATCTTTCTATCATCTATATCTCTATCTATCTATCTCTATCTCTACATCTATCTGTCTATATCTATCTATCTATCTATCATCTATCTATCTCTATCTTTCTATCATTTATATCTCTATCTATCTCTACATCTGTCTGTCTGTCTGTCTATCTATCTATCTATCTATCTATCTATCTATCTATCTATCTATCTATCTATCTATCTATCTATCTATCTATCATCTCTATCTCTATCAAGCCATCCATCTACCATCTATCTCTATCTTTCTATCATCTATATCTCTATCTATCTATCTCTATCTCTACATCTATCTGTCTATATCTATCTATCTATCTATCATCTATCTATCTCTATCTTTCTATCATTTATATCTCTATCTATCTCTACATCTGTCTGTCTATCTATCTATCTATCTATCTATCTATCTATCTATCTATCTATCTATCTAAAAGCAAAAAAACCCTCACGCATCATCACAATATCTCCAGAACCGTAAAGCCTACAAACCTGAAATTTGGCACATATGTTTGCCTTGGCTTCTAGGTGCTCACTAAGAAAGGATTTTTCGAAATGGCCATCAGAGCATTTAGAGTATTTCCTATATTATTATTACTATTAACACGCTCTGATTTTAATGAGTTCTACTCCGCCTCCCCACCTGAAAAGAAATCTGTTCCAAATGCAAAACACAAGCAGAGGAGTTTCAGTTTCAATTTTAGTTTCACAGCACCAAGCAGCTTTAGTAGGGAACAGTTGAGCTAAGCCACACCCAGGCTTCTTGCTGTCTCCTTGCTCACACAGCAAATACTCTTTCAGTTTCCAAACAGCCCTCCCCTCTTTCACACACTGACAGGAGGCTAGCCAGATGAATACCGTTGGATGTTGATAGGCAGAGGCAGAATTACGCCCCTCCCTTATTTTCCTCCCAAAAAACTAAGCCTGACCACATAGTTTCGTAGCGAAGCACGGCTATTAAGCTAGTTTTTAATACAAACAATCCATCATCCATTAAACAGTGTGTCAGCTGGGTACAGAGATCTTGTTCAATAACAATTGAAATTTCCAGGAATAATCAGTGTCAATTCTCCTCTCTTAGCTTATTACTGTGATAGATAATATATCTAATTATTATAACAACCCTCAGCTTAGCTTATTTACCTCTATGAACCTAGTCTCTATCTTTCACTAGTCTTCTTTTGTTTCTAACTTTCATATTTCTTCTCTAACCATTGATAAAATGATTCCCATATCCATATAATATTTGCTTCGTTCCTTCTCTTTAATCGCAACTGTTAACCTATTCCTTCCTGCACATTCTAATATTTTCCTAATCACAGTCTCTTCAATAGGAATATCTCCACTTTTGCAATTTTGTGCAAATACAATTCTAGTTGGGGTGCTTTATATCTCAGTCCTTTTTGGCTACCTGCTAACCAAGGTGCTTCTTTCCTCCTCCCCCGGATAGATCCTGATCCGGAACAGGGCCACCGACTTGGATGCCCGCATGCATGATGGGACCACCCCTCTGATTTTGGCTGCCCGCTTGGGGGTGGAAGGCATGCTGGAAGATCTCATCAGCTGCCATGCCGATGTCAATGCTGTGGATGATCTAGGTCAGTGGTGGCTAACCTTTGTGGGCTCCTGTGCCCAAAATTGCGCGTGTGCTCGCGTGCCGGCACCCAGAAGGCAATGCGTGCTACTCCCCCTGCGCATGCGTGTGTGAGTCCCCCGCTGCTCCCTTACCCGCACTGCGCCTCCCAGCTGATTTTCAGGCCGTTTGAGGCCTTTTTTGGCCACCCAGAGGCTCGAGGGAAACCTCTGCAGCCTTTGTAGGCCGAAAAATGGGCCTGTTTTGTCACTTCTGGTATTTCCGGAAATACGGGAAGTGACAAAACGGGACTGGTTTTCGGCCTACAAAGGCTGCAGAGGCTTCCCTCGAGCCTCTGGGAGGCCAAAAATGAGCTGGGAGGCGTGTGCATGCGCAGTGCAGGTAGGTTTGCCTGGGGCTTGCACGGCCATACAAATGGCTCTGCGTGCCACAGGCTCGCCATCACAGATCTAGGTACCCGTGGGCCCCCCAAGCCTCCCCTGATAGGTCAGCCAAAGGGAGATGCGGAACGGCCTGCTTACTGTCTCCCCTCTTCCTTTTCCCCTCCAGGGAAGTCTGCCCTGCACTGGGCCGCAGCTGTGAACAACATGGACGCTGCCCTGGCGCTGCTGAAGAACGGTGCTAACAAGGACATGCAAAACAACAAGGTCAGTGGGATGTCCGGGTTCAAGTCTGGGCTGCGAGATACCCCCTCCCCCCGACTTAATGGAACTGCCATGGCTCAGTTCCTCCCCCTTCTCCCACACGGCCCACAAAGTTTTGGTTGGGATGGGGGACGGGAGTGAAAACGGCCAAGGGTCTCGTGGATGGTAGAGAGGGAGGGACATGAGCTGGACAGTGATGGGCCAAAGGACCAAAACGTGGCTCAAATCCAAGGCGAGGCCACGGGGAAGCCTGAGGGATTCAGAGGAGAGGGGGGCCTGACGTCCCGCTTTCCTGTCTTTTAGGAAGAGACGCCCTTGTTCCTGGCGGCCAAAGAAGGCAGCTACGAAACGGCCAAAGTCCTGCTGGACAGCTTTGCCAACCGCGACATCACCGATCACATGGACCGCCTGCCCCGGGACATCGCCCAGGAGCGCTTGCACCACGACATCGTCCGCCTCCTGGATGAGTACAACCTGGTGCGGAGCCCCCCCATGCACAACGGTGGGCCTCTGGGGGGCCCCACCCTCTCTCCGCCCCTCTGCTCGCCGAGCGGCTACCTGGGCAACCTGAAGCCGGGCCTACAGGGCAAGAAGGCCCGGAAGCCAAGCACCAAAGCGCTGAGCTGCAACGGGAAGGAGCCGAAGGGCCTCAAGGCCCCCCGGAAGAAGTCGCAGGAGGCCAAGGCCTGCCTGCTGGATGGCTCCGGCGTCCTCTCCCCGGTCAACTCCCTGGAGTCTCCACATGGCTACCTGTCGGATGTGGCCTCCCCGCCTCTGATGACCTCCCCCTTCCAGGCCTCCCCTGCCATGTCCCTCAACCACCTGCCCGGAATGCCGGACGGCCACCTCAGCATCAGCCAACTCAACCTGGTCGGCAAGGCAGATCTGGGCCCGATGCAGCCCTTTGAGCAGCCGGGGGCCCCTCCTCGCCTCTCCCACCTACCCGTCTCCAGCGCCAGCGCCCTCCTGGGCAGGGCCTCGCTCAACTTCGCCGTCGGCGGGAGCCAGTGTGAGTGGCTGAACCGCCTGCAGAACAGCCTGGTGCCCGGGCAATACAACCCGATGAGGAGCGCCCTCCCGCAGGGCACACACCCCGCCAGCCAGGCCCTGCCCCATGGGCTGCTGGCGTCCCTGCACAACAACCTCCCCGGCACAAATCTGGCCCCCATGATGGCCTACCAAGCGGTCCCCGGGGGCCTCCTGCCCGCCCACTCCCAGCCACACCTGCTGCAACCCCAGCAGGCGCAGCAGCAGCAGCCGCCGCAGCCCCCTCCGCAGGGCCACGGCGGGGCCACGAACTCTGCCCCCCAAGTGGGTTCCACCTTCCTGGGGAACGAGCTGAGCCAGGCGGAGCTGCAGCCAGCAATGAACAGCGGTGCGTTGGCGGTCCACGCCATCCTGCCCCAGGACACCCAGGTGCTGGCGACCTCCCTGCCCCCCGGCCTGTCCCAGGCTCTGGCCACACCCCAGTTCCTGACTCCGCCTTCCCAGCACAGCTACCCCTCCCCCATGGACCACACACCCAGCCACCCACTCCAGGGGCCCGACCACCCCTTCCTCACGCCCTCGCCGGAGTCGCCGGACCAGTGGTCAAGCTCCTCCCCCCACTCCAATCTCTCAGATTGGTCGGAAGGCATCTCGAGCCCGCCCACCAGCGTGCAGCCTCAGGTGGGGCGCATCCCGGAAGCTTTCAAGTAAAGGGGGGAGCTGGTTGCACCTGAGCTGCCCTATGAGATGGACAGACCCCCCTTCCTTCCCTCCCTTGGCTGAAGTGGAGAAATCCCTTTTTTCTTCCTCCTTTTTTTTTAAAAAAAAAATATTTTTGCATACATTGTAAGTTGGAAACTTCACCGCGTTCTTCCTCTTCTTGTAGTATTTATTTATGTACTTTTATGTGAAAACACTGCCGCTTTATTTATATGTTGTGTTAAGAATTCCATGGGCTGCATTTACTATTCTAAGAAATAGAAGGATCTATTAACGGGGACTTTTTGAAATTGACATCTTTTTTTAAAAAACCAAACATTTGTATCGTGCTTTTTACTTTTTGGCCTGGAGAAAGATTTCTTCTGTAAAGCTACAATCAAAGATCCATAATTGTCAAACGACACGTATTTATTGATCAGGATATTTTTTTTTTCCTGTTCATTTTTAAAACAGAATTTTTAAAAAGGGGAGGGGCAATTTTGTTTTTGTTTTTTTAAAAAATGTACCTATATGAGGAAAAAAATAATTTAAATATAAGTTGATGGTTTATTTTTTAAAGAGCGCTTTAAAATATTCCCTGGGTGTTGATGATATAGACATATAGGCGTGTCGGCTTTCTACATCTGGATGCTTCTAGGTGTCCTAGATTCCCTCCAAAAATTGTTAGCCATCGTGGCAGGTGGGAATTCTGGGAAAGAGTATCCGATACCCCCTTGGGCTGCCCATGCATGTGAGAGATTGACAGAGGGCAGACTTCTTCAACCTTGGCAACTTGAAGGGGTGTCAACCAATTCAAACTGAATTCCACCCATCTTAAAGCATGTGGCTGGGGTGAAAGTCCAAGGCGGAGAAGAACTGATATATATATATGGATCGTGAACCTTTTTTTATTAAAATTTCAGTATTACATAGTTTCATCCATCTCTTTTGCATGAAAGCGGAACGTTTTCCTTTATTTATTTTAAATAACTGCCTGCGATCAAAAACCAGGATTTGAGATTTGAAGCTACAAATGGATTTCCAGAAATGCTTCTCTCCTCTCTCTCTCTCTCTCACCCAACAAATGTGCCCTTCTTGTTGCAGATGTTTAAAAAGGAAGGGAAGCCTGCAAAGATTGAGCGTAGAATAAGAAAGCCACGCCTTGCGTTTTTTTTTTTTTTTTAAACAACAAGGCGGTTGTGATCCTAACTCGATCCTGGGCACTGTGCCTAAGAACAGTCTTGAAGGAAGGACAAAGTTAACAAGAAGAGATGTTGAGATAGCTCTGAAGAAAGGGTGAAGGTCTGTTGGAAAACCCAGTTTGTCATCTCCATGGGACTCCTGCACAGGAGCTGTTGGCCTAGAACCCGTCAAGAGATGGAGATGGCATTTCATAGGAAGGCAGGATTGGGAATCTCTTTCCAGTGCTTGCCTTCTATGTGGCAGTGGGTGATGGTAGACCCAGAGGTTAGGGAAAGCCCCCAGGTTGGGAAAACTAATGGAGGTTGGGAATGAGAAATGGGGGGCGGGTTTCCATGCATTTAAAAGTCTTCGGAGGTTCTCTGTCATCCTCCTGGTCATGGCTGTCCCAAGGGTGCATTTTTTTTTCCCTTTTCCAAAAGGTAACTGGTCTTTGAAGACATTTCACTTCTCATCCAAGAACCTTCTTCAGTTCTGCTTCATTGGGCAGAAACGTTAGTATGAATGGATAGGTTGGCACCGAAGGAGCTTCTTGGGTGAGAAGGCAAAATGTCTTCAAGGAGAAACAAAGTCTAATTGCCTTTAATAAAAATAAATCAACTTTGGGACATGGATTTAAAGGGTTCTGCCCTTCTAGGGACAGGCACTATAGAGGGAAAATGATCTTCATTGATCAAAGTCCAACTTCTTCTGCCAGTCTCCTGGCCTCCAAAGCGCATTCATGAGCCAGGTCAGTGTCTTGAAGCTGTGGGCATTGTGGATTAAAGACTGTCTTTAATCTGTGTTGCATCTCTCCACGCAGCTGGAGAAGACTGGGCACCGCTTCAAATTTGGGGTTTCCAGAAGGGCAAACTGGGGGGGGGGGGTCCCACCACTTGACCACTGTTCGATAGCATCAACTTCTACCCAATTCCAGAAAGCCAAAATCCCTGCATTTGATTGCAGGAACCCACCTAATTCTCACGACAGAATTGCCATCGGAAAGCAGGGGTGGGGCGGGGGATCCGTTTTTGTCCTTTGGCGGAAAGAACCGCCTGCTTTTTCGGATTGGCACCTCTGGGTTTGCGATGGTTGTATTATTCTCTTTTAGAGAACGGCGCCAGCCTAGCAGGCGGAACAGCTGAATTTGTATACAAATATATATATATATACAGTATGCGCCTATGGCAAAGCTAATGTTTTGTAAATATACGGAGTCTTTTTTTTTATATATGCATAAAACGATATGGGTGGATTTTGTTTAAAAAATCTAAATGATTAAACTGAAAGAAAGCATTGCACTGGTGGAGGTTGTTGAAAATATTGCTCAAGGGAAGAATAAAACCAGCTCAGCTGGTGAGGTTGCAAACCTGTGCTACGTCCTTTGGAGTAAATGCGACATGAACGCCTTTGATCTAGTCATTAGTTGATTAACCATTCAAAATTAGACGGAAAACAGGGACCCACGGCCTCACACTTAGTGAAAATCCCAGGGGCTCTGTGAGCATAATTCAGGCACTTTGCAACCAGCCCATGTGGATGGATGGTTGCAGTGTCCTGAGGTCACAAGATGGATTTACTTAATGACCACAGTGATTCACTGAATGATGGCAAAAAAAAAAAAAAACACCCGGTAAAACTGGAGATAATTCGGTGAGCACATCGCTTAGGAATGGACGCTATTCCGGTCCCAATTATAGTTGTAAGTCGAGAATTGCTTTCCAAGGAACATCTCCTGAGATTTGCCCAGGTAGGACTGATCTGTAGCTGCACTGGCATCTTAGGGCAAGATGGTACATGTTTTCATGAACTGTAACCCTGGGGAAGATGTTCAGATGTTGAGCACACTGGCATCCTCTCTTGTGGGAATCTGATCATTTTCCAAGCTTCTTTTTTTGCTCTGGAGACCCTCTTCCACCCTTAGGATAAAGGAAAGTGCTGGGACGTCTCCACAACAAGTGATTGTTAACACCCACTTCTTGGTGTCAAATCTTTTTATGTTTTTTATAAAATAGACTGTAGTTTATAAGTCAAGAGATGTGGGAGATTAAAACAAGCAAACCTGTAATTAAAAAAAAAAGAACCATGCAAAATTGTAATTTGCAAAAAATGATGCCTTTTATTTTATTTTGTTACACAATTTGCAATAAACTATGTCAGTAGGCATTTAACGTTGGCTGTGGTTTTACTTTTCTTTCAGATTAGATAATTTAATTCACGGAAGGAAATGTGTGGCATCTTTTCCGACATGGAAATCCTTAAAAGCAGCCATCTTTTAATGACCGCATAATCCCATGTGGGGTGGCGTCTGGGCAACTGAATGGAGCAGAGTGTTTACTGGCCAGATGCCCTTCCTGTCACCAATGTGGAGTTATAGTCAGCAGATAAATTCTCATTGTGCCCAGAGAGAGGAATATCTGCCTCTACCTAGAACTGAACTCATAGCCTAATTGTGATGCGAGAGCTCCACCTCTAGGACACTGCACCACTCAAATCCTTAAAAGCATTTTTACATTCTTATTTCAGCGAGATAAAAAATTATTCCTCTATGTTGATTGTAAGAGATATTCCTCAGAGCTCATTAAGGAAATACCTTTAATCAGGTTGACCAAAGTTCTACCAAGGTACTAGGCCTTTCTAGTTTCCAGAAAACTTAATCATGGAGGTTAATCATGGAGAAGAAACAGCTTGGAAAATGAAACTGATCTTGAAATCATCAGGTCACTCCACACCAGCTTATCTGTAAAACAGAGCGGTGACTTCAGCACTTCTGACATGCACACTGGAACTTATCTGGCCCAAGTGTGTCAGGCTGCAAATGTAAATTTTGCTGGGAAAAATCACAAGTAAATTTAACCCTATCCTATTATGGAAAATTTCCCAGCTATTACAAACCAGTGATTTTCACCCAATGGACAATTGGATCTTTTGACCCTGGAAAACAAAAGAGAAATTGATCCACGTTTACATAAGCTGACCAACTTTTCTACAGTGAAAAGGAGGACGCAAATAAATTGAAGAAAAAAAACAAAGCCACTTGCGCGTGGTGCATTCTTGCACACAGTACCCTCTCTCAAAACAATACTCCTGTGTGGAGCACATGCGCCTCATAATCATGTCTTGCCGCACTGTACCGAGCCTTGATGAATCGACATGCCAAATACAAATACATCACATCACATCACACACAACGGATCGGATTCGATTAAATACAGAGATTTGCAGATTAGTCTTCAAATATCAAAAAGGAAGACATGGAGGAGGGCGCTTTTCAAGGGAGGAAAGAACTTACAAAGGGAGGACAGTCCTCCCTAAAGGAGGACAGTTGGTCACCTTAGTTTACACTAGTAAAAAATCAACACCTGGTACTTTTACAGATACAACCATGTCATTTCTTTTTTACAATACAAAATAGTGTGCCACAGCCGCCTTTATTACTTTTCCAGTCCAGCCTGATATTCTGAGATTTTCAAAGCTTTATAAGTAGTAAATGTTAAGATTTGAACAAAAAAGTTTCCCCTCCTCTCGGACAACCAGGACATGGATGACTGAGAATCTCTACAGACACTAAACGAACTGTTGTAAAATTCAGGACTTCCTATTTAGGGTCTCCACCTTGCACAGGCGTCCCCAACCTTGGCCAAGTAACGTTTTATTTTTAGATAAGCAAGGCAGTACAAGGTAAAACAGTTCGCCATACAGTACTGCACGACACATTCTTTGGCCAAAGCAAAAAAGTCTGGGTGGATACTATGTCCAAAACAGGCAAAATGCATGTGATAGCCACACTCTGCGAGAGTGGCTCAGAGTATTATACACACTTTACACTCATAAAAACTCAGTTTGTCCAATCAGAGACAAAAAGTTCGCTATTAATGTGGGCAACGCCTCCCCGTCCTTATCCATGGAGCGTTCTTTGTCCGTGCTCTGTCCATACTTCGTTATTTTACACAGTACGCCTCGTCCTTGCGTGTTTGTGCTCCTGTGGACCAGGATGTCCCTGGGAATTGTCTCCAAGGTTGTGTCCCCAGCTCTCAAGCCAATTGCAGAGGCGAGAACGCAGGTAGAAAAGGATCCAATTCTCTTACAGAACGAATTCCTAACAAACGATTCCCATATTTAGCAAAATAGGACACGCAACTTCTTTAACAAATGCAAAGAGCAAAGGTTAGATGGATTCGCGTCAACCTGTCCTTTCACGGCTACCTTCTCCAGCCGCTTCTGCTGCAGAAGTGGGATGGAAGTGGAGAAGCCTGGAATCCCCCCCCCAGGCCGCCATCTTTGCTGGTTGGGGGATTCTGGGAGTTGAAGTCCGCCAGGGCTGGAGACCTCTGCACCAGAAGGCCTCCAAGGTGCCTTCCAAATATTTCTGCCGTTCCGTCACCCTGCTCAGAGGCAAGCCAGGCAAAAGCGCCCGGTGTCCTATTTCGCCTCTTTCCGCCTCCAGCTGCCAGGGCGACAGGTTGCAATCGCCCAGGAACGAAAATGCTCCGGGGCTTTTTTTTCCTCCCCCCGCCCCCACCAGAGCAGGAAAACGTGGACACATTCGGGACACTTCCGGTCTCCCTGTGAAAGTCGCCTAGACGAGCTAGTTAGTTAGAGGAACCGCTCTAGTCACAGAAGCTCTTTGGCCACGTTTCTTTGGCTGGATCTGGAAGCAGCTGTTGAGGCATTTAAATAACAAATTAAAAAAAAAAGGTTTGACATGTCTCCTTAGAGATAGGAATTAAAGAGAAACACAATCCACATAAACTTGCAAGTCCACTCTCTTATACTCCTCCGGGGGGGGCGTGACTTCAGGAATGAACGGCCACGTGACGTGCGTTTAAAGCCAACTCACGAGGAAAAAGCGGCCGTCGCACGTCGACTTACGTCCGTGCGTTGCTGCCTCCTGGTGTCCGATCTCATGTTGGCCACGCCTGGATTCGGTGAGGAGTGGGTGAGACGACTCTTATTTCGTAGCTCTAGGTGCCCCTTCCCGCGTTAGGGCAGGGCTGGGCCAGGCCGTGCGTGGTGACGTCACGCGCACGGGGCGAAACGTGACACGTCAGCGCTGCCGCTGGAGCCGGATGTTGCAAGATGGCGGCGGTGGCGGCTGGGCTCGCTGGTGCTGTGGCGAAGGAAGGAACCGGCGCCGGCACTTGCTGAGGGAGACCCCCGCCAGGTGACTTTTCGGGGTGAAGGAGGATCGGGGAGCCCTGGTCCCGGCTGCAGAGGGCGGGGGCTTGATGAGGAGGGCAGGAGGGTAAGGGGAGGAAGCCTCCCGCTTCAGGAGAAGTCTACCTCATTGGCCATCGTGGATAGTTCCTGGCTCTTCCCTGAGCGGGGAGGATAGCCGGGCAAGAGGGACGAGGCAGAGGCGCCCACAGGCTCGATCTGCCACCCCCCCCCCCCCCCCCCCCCCCCCCGGCTTTGAGAACCCCCCACCCTCCCCTCCCGGGTCCCTGAAGGAGAGAGAGTCGATCCTCGCTTCCCTGGCACGGGGGTCCTCGACTTACGACCACCCCGCCAACGGGACCCCCCAAATCTGCTTGGTTTAAAGGGAGACGTTTGTTCAAGTGGGGTTTGCCCCATTTGCTACTTTTCTCGCCCCCTCCCCCCCCTTCTTAAAGTGAATCGCTGCGGTGGTCCGGTTAGTAACACTCGTCGTTAAGCGAATTGGGCTTCCCCAAGCCACACTTGGCTTGTCGGGAGGTCGCCGAAGGGGATGGCATGACTCCTCAGGGGACGCTGCGGCCGTTACATGTCGAGCATCCTGCAAAACGGGACCACGGGGATACGGCAATGGTCCTTAAGTGTGGAAAGCGGTCATAAGCCCCTTTTTCCCCCATGCTGTTGCAACTTTGCACTGTTACTGAACTGTTGCAAGTCGAGGACTATTTCGTTTTAAAAGAAAAATTAAACTGGGCATTTGGAGGGGGTGGGGTAGTCCAAATTGAGGCCTTTGGACCCAGGAAGCAGAAGGAGAATTCGCACAGAGACCCCGCAGCAGCTGCCCCTGGGGTGCAAGAAGCGAAAGAGGGTGCCAAGTTGGCTGCCCCCCCCATGAGTGAAGCCCCCCCTCCCCCCAAGGAAGGGTAGTTGCTGGGGGAAGGGGTGCAGAGCCACAGACAGCACGGACTGTAGTAATAATGCACAGCCTCCGAAACTGCATGTATGCGACAGGTGACGTGTCAGGTACTGGAATACAGGTAGTCCTCGACTTACAACGGCATTTAGTGACCGTTCAGAGTTTATGACTGCACTGGAAAAAAGGACTTGGCACCAGTTTTTCACAGTGGCAATCTTTGCAGCCTCCCCTTCAACATCCAGATGCTTGGCAGCTGCTTCATACTTGTGACAGTTGCTGTGTCCCCAAAATCATGCAGTCCCCAGATTCAGTGAGGAAGCCAGATTCACTGAATGACCGGGTTGCTAACTTATCACCTGCAGGGATTCACGTAACAACGGTGGGAAGAAAGCTGGTAAAATAGGGGGGAAGTCACTCAACTAATGTCTCACCTCCATTGTCATAAGTTGAGGACTCCCTGTAAATGCTTGTTTCCTGCAAAAAATGTCATAAATCGTGGTGCTGTAAGCACAGGACAAACAGCGCACAGCTGTAAATGTCCAATTGCCGAGCGCCCAAAATAAAGTGACGTGGTCACAAGGAAGGCAGATGTTGGAAGTTCAGGTGTGGGTCCTCACTTGACAGATATTTTGGACTCAACTGTGATCGTAAGTCCAGGACTGCCTGGATCTGGGTTTTAGCCTTGGCAGCCTGGCCTACATTAAAACATGATGTGACTTTTTTCCTGTCTCCGTGCACCCACATGCCAGGCAGCTGGCAAAGTGGAGCAATCGTGTCATTCTAATGCAGGGTAATATGCATGGAGGGTTGTCCATTTCTGAACCCATTTCTGTGGACTTAGACCATGTAAAAATAAGGGTCACTCCGAGGGGAATAAGGCCATAAGAGGACCTGAGGTACTACAAACCCTTTGAGAAGTTTTGGGAATATATATATCAACCACATTTGGAAGGCTTACGCAATACTTGTGGTGAAACGCACTTGTGGATTCTGAAATATCAGGAAGGTCGAGTAGAGCATGTTTCTTCTCGGCCTTCCCTTGCTCAGGCTGATGTTCTCCACAATCAGATGATTCGTTTTTTCAGTAATTAGATTTCCTTGGTGAGTGGAGGTGCGTTTTATGGTCACTTTAGAGTTTGAATTGATGGTCTTGCTAGAGACATAAGCCACATTCAGTTGGTCTTGTTCGGATTGAACAAGCTTGGATGGGTTGCCAGTGTTTTTGGAAACTCACCTTTGCTATCATCGGCGTCTCTAATCACAGCAGAAGTCTGAATCTTTCTTTAAACTGTAAATCCACCTATGATTTCTGTTCTTTTTAGCTACTAGTAATTAAATTACTATTTAATTAAATGGAATATGGAAAGTTCCTTATAAATAACATAACAGTACTTCTCTACTGTCTTGTAAGAGGCTTGTTAGACTTGTTCATGGCACTGAAGGGAGAATAAGACTTTTTAAAAAAAATTTGGAGCATTTACGACCACCAGCAACAAAACCAATTAAACCATAATTTCTAATAGCTTTAATGAAAAAAATTAAGAAATAAGTAGGGAGTTCCTTTTAAAATAAAGTATCTTTCAGATAGCAGAAAATAACATTTGAAAGGTCCCACTTGGTGGAATAAGATACAAATCAGAGGTCCCATAGCCCAAATCTAAGCTGTTTGAATTTGGGGAACATAGCAGTTGCTGTGAGTATCTCTCTCAAATGTTTTCTTTTTTTTGGTGGCAGTTACCGGTTATTTGAAAACAGCTATCCCATTCCATTCGATTTTCTTCCCCAATGAATATACCCATTTTAAACAGTTCTTTGAAGAACTGTCTCTATAGCTTAATACCTTTGTGCTTCTCCTGGCTTGCTTTAAGGAGAGCAGCCAAGATTGCACCCAGCATGTCAGATGAGATTTGTTTAGTGCTGAATAAAGTACATTTGTTACTACAGCGCCTCTGATTTGGAGACCAGAATTTTCTTAATGCAACTACACTAGCTTTAGTGTGATCAGCTATAAGCCCAGGGACTTTCTTACTGCTTCAGGTTATTATTCTTCCTTGGTTGTCTTTAAAGTGAAGACAACTTTGCTATCTTTAATTCATCTCTTCTCATTCCTGCCTCGCTCCAGTTCAAAACTTCATTTTTTGGTAATTATCTGTAAAACAGAATAGTTATTTTCTGTGTCACTTTCACATTGACAACTGTCTTTTACTCTTAAGTCGTACAGGTATTGAGGAAAAAGGATAGGGGCTTCTCTTGAATGCTTTTCCTGTTTTTGAGGAGCCAGTGATAGAATTATGTGACTTAGCAGAATTTTGTACTAAACAGAAAATGTGCTTTAAATGTGATTTCTTGAGTTCTTGTTACAGTGGTGGGATTCACACACCTTGCTGAACCAAGGCATGTGTGAACCTGGTATTCAGTTTTCCAGCCCACTGACGTGCATGTTTTTTGTCCAAAATATCACGGAGGTGGCTTGGGTAGGCACAACAGACTTCTCAGAACAAGAAATTTCAGTTAAATATTAACAAAATCTGGGAGTATTTTCTTTTGCTTTGCACTAGGGTGTCCGACCCCTGTAAAAGGCCGAACGCAGAGCCAGGAAGACTAAATGAGTTCATAGCTCAGATATTGTCCCTTAAGGACGAGCCAGCCCTTTGCTCACACCCCACCATTTGGGAGGCGAAATCCTGAAAGACACCCCGAGGAAGGCTGAACCCGACTCCTGGTTCCGATGAATTGCCCACCGAAATGTTTGCTTCCCAGATCCCGTGATGTTCTTGTAGTTAACAGTGATTTGAAAGCAAATGACAAACAGTGACAGATGCAAATCCATGTCATGGGTGGAAACGTGTCCCTTGTCTCTGGAGATTTGCCAGGAGGCTGTCAAAGGTTTTTGGGTACCGTTGACCTACTCTACCAAATGTATTGGGAAGAAATAACAGGCTGCCTATCAGTCAGAGGGCAAGAGATGGGTGTCATTCAAAACCACAGAGGAGGCTTTTGGGAGCGTGCTTTTCTTTCTAGCCCTGCCCACTCCTGATCTCCCCCCCCCCCCAATAGCTGATGGAGTTGGAGGGAAGAATCAGGCCTGCAACCCACTACTAGAAATGAAAGTATTGTTCCCTTGATCCAAAGGCAAGCCTTTATCAAAGAACATAAATTATAGACCAATAAGGAAGCAGCTAAGCTTATTCAGGTGCCAGAATCCCTACCAGGCCTAGAATTTTCAAGATTTAAGAAAATCAAAATAGAAGCCTTGCTTGCACCACGCAGTCCTAGCTCCATCCATAATCCCTGGTGTTGTTTCATGGACTGAAAAGAGGCGGTATTGTGTGGAAGAAGACGAAGAAGAAGGCAGGCCTCCAATGGAGCCCCAAGAAGCGGCTATGAATGGAGAGATTCCTGCAAGCCAGCCAACATAGTTAGCATATTCAAATTGGGCTTTATAAACATTTCACATTTTTAATCCCCCCCCCCCCCCCCCCCCCCCCCCAAAGATGCTTTATTTCATCTCCAGTAATCCATATTCTTTATGGGGTAGCAAGTGTAGCCCTTGACTTGCGATGTCAATCGGGACCAGAAGTTCCATCGTTAAGGGACGCGATCGTAAATTACGACCGCATCCCTTAATGACTACCATCTCGGCAATCCCGGTTGCCACCATTAGCTGAATTTCATAGTCCTTAGGTGAGGGAACGTCCTGCCAGCTGACCAAAACCAAAGTTATTGAAGAGTCTTATCCCAGACTGGCAGGTGGGTGAGTGGCTGCTGCTAGGCGGGGAAGGGCGCAAGAGGGGTCACCCAAGAGGCACCAGGCAGGTCGGGGCTGGGGATGTGGAGAGCCGCACAGGAGCGTGAGAGGCGTAGTGGGGCTGAAGGAGAAGGCATGTCCTACCCCAGAGGCTTGCAACCTTCCCTGCCTGCTGCCCCACTGACTTTCTGGGGAAGCCGCCAGGGGAGCTTGCAAAGTGCCCATCGGCCAGTGGTAGAGATGCTGGAACAGCCGGAGCTCCAAGGCTCAGTTGTAACTGCTGGTGACCTCCTACTGCTGCACCCTAGAGGGTATCTTAGCTCCAAAGGGTTCATATCATTGCCTAGGGCAGGGGTGTCCAACCTTTCACCTTCCCTGGGCCACATTAGAAGATGAAAATTTGGTTTGGGCCGCACATAAAATAAAATAACAGTAATGATACCTGATCATCCAAAAAAACCATAGAAAACATAGTTAACATATTAAATTTATTTGGAAATGAAGTTAGTGAGATGTTTTTATTATTAATTATTTATTAAAAATTATTTATTTTTTATCACGGTTTTTTTATCATGGTTTATTTTCCGGCCAAATTTTGCGGGGGGGGGGGGAGAAAACTCGCCCGCCTTGCGCCTACCTCTCCTGCTGCAAATGGCCCAGCTGGATGAGGCAGGACTGGAAGGCAGCAGCAGCAGCAGCGGCGGGGGCAGTGGTGGCGGGGGCAGAAGCGGCAGCGATGGCAGGGGCAGAAGTGGCAGTGGGGGCAGAAGCGGCGGGGGCAGAAGCGGTGGCGATGGCGGTGGTGGCAACAGCAGGAGGTGGCGCTCTGACGGCGCCTGCTTTTTCTGTTGCTGCTTGGCCTGGCGCTCGCCTCGCCCTGCCTCGCGCCAGCTTCTCCTCCTCCTCCTCACTGGCTCTGGCATGAAGGTTAGGGTGGGCACTGGGCTGCATTACAAGGTGACCTGGGCCGCATGCGGCCCTTGGGCCGCAGGTTGGACAAGCCTGGCCTAGGGGATCATGGGTTGCCCCCTCCCCTCTTTGGAAGAGCTTTAGAGCTCCTGCTGCCTTAAGAAAGTTCAGAACATCCTCAAAGATCCATCTCATCCTGGGCACCCTTTTTTTGAACGATGACCATCTGGCAGACGGTACAGAATAGTAATAAAAACAAGGACAAATAGGCTGAAAAACAGCTTCTATCCCAGAGCAGTAACTCCATTAAATTCTACTGTAGAGTACACCGAAGATGGTATTTAATTTCATTGTACAACGTGCAGTGACAACAAAGTCAACGAAACCACAGCTTGTCCAGTGCTATCGTAACTTCAGAGGTGGGCTGAGGAAGCGGGAATATATCGAGGATTTTGCCACTGATTTTGCCCTTTTCTGTCTTCTTCGTTCCAGCTTGGGCCCATGAAGGCAAGCCCGCCCCTCTTCGTCTGCTGCTCCTCTTCAGGTGGCAAGTGACTTGGCTCCACTTCGATCATGCAGCCCCCTCCTCAGGCAGCTCCGCCGGGGGTCGGAGGCCCCCCTCCTCTTGCTCCCTCGTGGAACATGCATTGGCGAAATGGCCCCTACGGTAGGCGCCCAAACGCCCCCGCCGGGGTGGCGGCGGCGGCGGCAGCTGGGCCTGTGCAACCAGTGACAGACCCCTTTGCCTTTGGCAAACAAGGCCCCCGGAGCTCCCCGCTGAGCAACGCGCCCCACGGAGACCCGGGCTCTTCTTCACTGGCTTTCCCTCCGTCATCCGCTGTTCCTCTTCACCCCTCTTCTGGGCACCTTCCTCAGGCACCCGCTCCATCGTTAACGTCGGTCTCAGCGCCTCACTCGGAAGCTGGGGGCTCCTTTTCCATTTCCACGCCCTCCGCGTCAGCCTTTCCCAAAGGGGTGCCCAACAGCACCGAAGTGCATCCAAGCCCAGAACACGCCCTGCGCCCCACCCTGGAGCCGCCTCAGCCCACGAGAATCGGCCCCGAACATTCTCTCTTGGCTTCCGTCCCAGACAGGCTGCCGGGCAGGCCCGACGTGAGCAGGAATCCAGGCAACCCCGGTGCGGCCCCGCCACCATTGCCCGCCTTCTCCCTCCTCCAGCAGACGGTGCCTCAGTGGATGCCTCCCCAGAGCTCTGCTTACTTGCCTTCCCCAGAGCGCCTGTCCCGGAATGCCTTTGGGGGTGCTGCCCAGGCCAGCCTCTCTGTTTCCCAGCCGGGCCCCCAGCTGGATCCCCACCCGACTCCCCCTCACCCGCCTGGGCTCCCCGGTGCCCCCCAGGCGCCCTTCATGCTTGCTGAGGCCTCCAATGTGACTCTGCCCCCCAGTAGCACTTGGCAGAGCCCCACAGGCACCGGTGCCTGGACCGGCCAGCTCCCGCAAGAACACTTCTACTTGCAGCCCCTGGAAGCCACGCATCCCTCGGGCCAGCCCACTTCTCAGGAAAACAGCCCCCCTGGCCCCGCCCAAGGGGTGACCGAAGCAGGTAGCAGGCCGTGCCTGGACGACGCAGATGCCGGGACCATTTCGATGTTTTTCAAGGGGGACGAGGCCGAAAACGAGGAAATCCTCTCATCCGAAGCCAACAGCCACGCTGCTGCCAGACCGGACGTGGATGCTTTCCAGCAGACCATGGGACACACCTATTACCAGCCTTTGCACGGCCCCCAAGGGCCGCCGGCTCATTTTGCGCCCGCCCAGGCTAGCGCGGCACTGGCGGCCGAGGCGACGCCCAAAGACGGGGACGCCCAGCGCTTCCTTCGGACGGCGGTTGTCGCGGGAGAGGAGCAAGCCAGCCTTGTCTCACGAGCAGGGGGGAGCTGCTCTGCCAGCGGGCTGTATGAAAACGTGGAAAACCAGGAGTGTGTCCAGAACCAGGAGGTTCTGCCCAGGGAGCCCCCTTCGCAGCATCCTTCGTCCCCAGGGGCGGCCTCGGATTCCGGCCGCTACGCCTCTCTGGCTCCACTGCTGCCCAAGAACCACGGCGGGAGCCATGCGGAAGGAGGAGCCAACCTGGAGGCCCCCAGCGCGTTCCCACGGCCCGTCCGGCCCGACAGCGTCTCTTCCAACTACAGCAACTTGAGCCCCAGGGTCGCGCCCGGCCCTGCCCGCCCGCAAGAGCCCGGCACCTTCATCCAGCAGGAAAGAGGGAAGCCCGAACAGGAGGCTTCCCGCGGCTTTTTTAAGCAGATCGACTCCTCTCCACTCGGAACAGACGCGGCGCAGCAGGAGCCCGGCAAGAATTACCACAGCCCCCCCTCCCAGGCGCCCACGCCTAGCCCCCCCAAGCCCACGGGCGTCTTCCAGACCAGCATCAACAGCTCCTTTGAGCCGGTCAGGGCCCACAGCCTGGGGGTGAAGCCTGCGGAGACCGACCAGGCCAAGGTGGTGGCCGAGCTGAGGGAGGATCGGCCCAGCCAAAGGAGTAGCCAGAGGAGCTCGACGGTTGCAGTGGCCTCCCCGGGGAACCTGGAGCAACCTCCCGACAACCTGGAAACCCTCTTCCTGGCCCCAGCCCATGCCTTGCCCCTCTCCCTTGCGGGCAGCGGCAGTGGAAGCCCCCGTCAGCCGGCCGGTGGGGCAGGGATGGAGAAGAGACCAACCACCAGAGCTCAGGGCCTGGGGAAGAAGTGCGAGAGCCCGGCCACCACCCTCTGGGCGCACAACGAGCTGCCCAGTTTTGGGGGCAACGTGCTCCTTGCCCCGGCTGCCCCTGCGGTCTACGTCCCGGCCAAGCAGGTGGTTCAGCCCCCGGAGGAGGCCCTGCCGAGCAAGCCGGGGCCCCAAGCCGGAAGCCTCCCGTCCGAAAACCTGGAAAACCCTCCCAAGCTGGGGGACGAAGAGGCCGCGGGCTCTCAGAGGAGCCTGGGTTATGCCAGCCTCCTTTCCTCCCCGCTGACGGAAATGCTTCAGAACCAGCCGGTCTTGCTGGCCCAGCCGAGTCAGTTCGGCAGCTTGGCTGCCCCCGCCGGTCCCTCGCTTGCCCTTCAGCTGGGCCAGCCCGAGAAGAGCCCCTCGGCCAAGGACCTGGGCGCCAGTGGGATGCCTCTGCTGGAGAGGAACAGGAGCTACAGCCTGTCGGGGGAAAACCCGCCTGGGGGCTTAGTCCACTCCAACCCCCCTTTCTTCCACGGCCCGCTTAGCTCAGCCGAAACTGCTGCCCCCAAGTCCCTGGTTCAGTCTGGCTCTCAAGGGCCCCTCAACTTGGCTATGGAAGCCCCCCAGCCCCCTGCTGCAGAAGGGCTGCCTGTGGAAAGCGCTGGCCAACCCACGGCTGGCGTTTCCCTCTCCCACGCCAGCCATAACCTTCCTGGCTGGTCCCAGAACGCTCCCCATGGCCAGGAGCTTTCCAAACCCCTGGATTTGGCCGGGGCGAAGTCCCAGGAGCTCAGCAGGGCAGGGCTTGGCCAGCTCCTTTCGGGCAGCCCGGCGTTTCCTCCGGCCCCCGGCCCGGCTGGCCCCGGCAACCCCCAGCCTCGAGGCCCGCAGCAGTTCTATCGGCAGGTAACCAAGGACGTGGGGCCCGCCATGCCCTCCGATCGAGGGGCGCCCTCGGAGCAAGGCCATGCAGCTCCTCGGCATTCTTCCGTTTCCCCCAACCTCCAGATGCCTCCGGGAAACCCGCATGACCCGGCACCGAGTCCGAAGCCTTGCCCCGGCGGCCCCTCGGAAGTCAGTTCAGCCCCGCCACCGCCCAGCCATCCTCAGACAGGCACCGACTTCCGGCAGGATCCCCGCATCCCCCCTGGCATGGGGCCTCCTCCTCCTCCTCCTCCTCCTGGATCCACAGCCCCAAGCGGCCCCCAACCTGCTCGTCCCCCTTCGCACCACGAGCAGCAATACCCTTCTTCGCAGAACCCCCAGAACGCTTACGGCCCACCTCCCAGCTCCTACTACTACTACCGGCACCCCTACGACAGCTACTCCTACCCACCGGTGGATCCTAGAGTCGCTCAGCTTTACTACCAGGTAAGAGTGAAACGGGCTCTGTTTAGCCACCCTCAGGAGGATTCTCGGGGCTGGGGCCGGGGGGGGGGGAGATCCTGGCTGGGGTGGGCTGAGGCTTAAGACCAGTGGTGGGATTCAGAATTTCTTACTACCAGCTCTGTGGGCGTGGCTTGGTGGGTGTGGCTTGATGGGCGTGGCAGGGGAAGGATATACTGCAAAATCCCCATTCCCTCCCCACCCCACTAACCTGCTTTCCAGCTCCGTTCTCCTGGGCAGGGCAACCAAAGGAGACCCAGCCGATCAGCTGGGACTCGATGGGAGGCAGAGAAGAGACGGGGTTGGCGGGGCCAGTTAGAAACGGGATTGGCTGGTTTTCCAAACTACTCAACATTTCTGCTGCCGGTTCTCCAGAACCGGTCAGAATTGGCTGAATACCCACCTCTGCTTAAGCCAGGGGTCTTCAAACTTGACGGCTTTAAGACTTGTGGACTTCAACTCCCAGAATTCCTCCTCCAGTCATGTTAGCTCAGGAATTCTGGGAGTTGAAGTCCACAAGTCTTGAAGCCGTCAAGTTTGAAGACCCCTGGCTTAAAGACATTCTGCACGCATTCACGTTCGGGGGGGATTTCTTCAGTGAAAACTCTTCCCAGCCGGAGCAATTGCAGAGGGCGTTTTTCAGGCTGGGGAGGGGGCTGTTTCTGCTGAAGGCCAGAATGATTGGCCAGAGAGGAGGAGGAGGAGGGGGTTCTTTGCTTCCAAGGCTGCCTCCAGAGGGGATAGGTGGTGGCAATCCCCCCCCCCCCCCGCCCCCCGAACCTCTCAGAGGCCTTTCGGCTTTTGTATGTTTCAAAGGCCACAAATAGTTACGGGGAAAACCAAAAACAAAAGGAAAGAGAAAAACACATTGAAAAGAATGAGAGCTTCATTTAGATCCGTGATGGCAAACCCATGGCGCGCATCCCACAGGTGGCACGCAGAGGCGTTTGTGCCGGCACGTGAGCTGCAGGCAAACTTACCTCACTGCACATGTGCGCACCTCCCAGCTGATTTTCGGCCCATTTGAATCCTTTTTCGGCCTCCCAGAGGCTTGAGGAAAGCCTCTGCAGCCTTTGCAGGCCGAAAAATAAGCCCGTTTCATCACTTCCTGTATTTCCGGAAATACCCAAAGTGACAAAAACGGGCCTATTTTTCGGCCCGCAAAGGCTGCAGAGGCTTTCCTCAAACCTCTGGGAGGCCGAAAAAGGCCTCAAATGAGCCGAAAATCATCTGGGAGGCGCAGTGCAGATAAGGCTCCGGGGGGGGGGGGGGGGGTGCACGAACATGTGCAGGGTGTATGGGGGTCCCCTGCGTGCATTGCCTTCTGGGTGCTGGCAAGCACGCGCACAATTGTTGGCGCAGGAACCCAAAAAGGTTAGGCACCGCTGGTTTAGGTGGAAGCACAGAAGGTTTGGGTGAGAGAAAGCTCTCGAAAAATTGGAAGAATGGGGAAGCGGATTTCTGGCAAAAGGATCATCGAAACATTCCACGTTTGAAACAGAAGCCCTTGACTTCACAGCCATTTCATTCAAAGTCACAACGGCACTGAAAAAAGGTCAGCGGTCTCTCTTTCTCTCTCTCTCTCTCTGCCCAGCCTACCCTACAGGGCTGTTTTAAGAGAGGAATCTGGGAAGGCCCCTGAATGTGAGATATAAACCACCCACCCACCCATCGTCTTCATCATAGGACTCAGCTCCTTACCTATCCGTTTATTTATTTATTGGCCTTTGGGCAGCCGGGCTGTAATCAGCTCCCGGCCGTTCGATTTCTCACCCGGGATTTTGCTTTTGGGTTCTTTGTTGTGAGGCTTCTCAAGCCGCCTTTGTTAACTTGGAATCTCGCCGGGTGGGAAAAGAGCGTGGCCAAACACTTGGCCGGCCTCTGGCCTTGCGCCTGCGTTAACTGTAACCTTTCCGGTCTCTCGGAGGACCCGTATGGCCAGTACAACTCTTCCTACAAGCAGTATGACCAGTCGGCTGCCTATCGAGACGCGGGGAGCTACTGGTACCCTGAGCCCCAGGAGCGGCCCAGTTCAAGAGCCAGCCACACTTCGGACAGGCCCCAGTCGAGGTAAGCAGACCGCCAGCGCCGACGTCTCGGAAGGCATTTTGGCAAAAGGGAGAAGGAAGGAAGGGCTAATATAAAACGCTTTTCTTCGGCCCATTCTAGAAATTCCTTTTTCGAGGACCGCTCAGTTAATCCCAGACGCTCCTGAAAAAGCCCTTGAAAAAGGAATGTGGCTTTTTTTTTTTCCCTGAAAGCTGGTCCAGTAAAGGACTTTTTTTACTGGCCTTTGAGGTTTTCTTCACATGGGTGCCCGGCTCTCTTTCTCATCACAGACATTTTTGGGTAAAGTTCTGCTTAAACGTCCTCTCTGCAGACCACAGTGTGGCTCAAAATCCTTTTCTCCGCGCAGTTCCCTCCTTCACTGCTGGACTTCCTTGTGAAATTTGATCCTTTCAAAGACAACGAGAAAAGGCCGGCTGCTGAAATAGGCTGGCCTTTTTTCCTCGGTGGCGAAATTTTGGTCACAGGCAGACCTCGACTTACTGCTGTTACTAAACCTGGCAAAAATAAAGTAAATCCATGACCATGGAATGCTGCAAACTGGGGTGGGGGGGGGGGGGGGGGCGGCATCCGGAACTTTGGAACCAGGTTGTACATACCCTTTGGGGATGCCCTTTGTGACTTCAAGTGGTCACAAGGCAACTGGTTAGAAGTCAGGGACTTACCTGTACAGGGTACTTAAAAATTAGTGCTATAAAGCATGAGACCCAGAAATGTATTGATTTATATTTGATTGATTGTCCTTACATCCTAGACTTATGGAGATGCTCAGTTGCCCAGGTCATGGCTGTCTGAAGGGCAAGTAGACTTTTGAAAAGGCAACTAGATTTTCCTTTCTCGTCAGAATCGATCACCTTCCACGTCCGGTTTTGCTCCTGAGGAAGAACTGCAAAAAATAGACAGGACTCACACAAACTTCTTGACCTCTGGGAAGGAAAAAAACAGATTTTGTGTGTGTGAGAGAGAGGGAGGGAGGGAGGGAGGGAGGAGAATGGAAGGCAGGAAGGCAGGGATTGAGAATGAGAGGAAGGAAGGAAGGAAGGAATTGAGAATGAGAGGGAGGCAGGCAGGGAAGGAAGGAAAGAGGCAGGGAAGGAAGGAAGGAAGGAAGGAAGGAAGGAAGGAAGGAAGGAAGGAAGGAAGGAAGGAAGGAAGGAAGGAAGGAAGGAAGGAA
>NW_020769429.1:692764-706192 GCF_900518735.1 Pseudonaja textilis
TCTTTCTTTCTTTCTTTCTTTCTTTCTTTCTTTCTTTCTTTCTTTCTCTCTCTCTCTCTCTCTCCTTCCTTCCTTCTCTCTCTCTCTTTCGCTCTCCTTCCTACCTTCTTCTTTCTCTCTCTCCTTTCTTTCTTTCTCTCTCCTTTCTTCCTTCTTTCTTTCTCTCTTTCTCTCTCCTTCCTTCCTTCCTTCCTTCCTTCCTTCCTTCCTTCCTTCCTTCCTTCCTTCCTTCCTTCCTTCCTTCCTTCCTTCCTTCCTTCCAGTGTAAGTGCTATTCCTAGCGCTATCCCATTTTACGACCTTTCTTGCCACAGCTGTTGAGTGAATCCCTGCAGCTGATAGGTTAGTAACCTGGTCGTTAAGTGAATCTGACTGCTCCCATTCACTTGGCTCGTCAGAAGGTCACAAAAGCAGATCGCCTGACCTTTGGACACAGCGACCATCATTAAATACGAGCCAGTTTGGCAAGGCTTTGAATTTTGATGACATGGCCACGGGGGATGCTGGAAAGGTTGTAACTGTCAAAAATAGTCACAAGTCCCTTTTTTCAGTGCCGTGGTAACTTTGAGCGGTCCCTAAGTGGAACGGCTGTAAGTCGAGAACTAGCTGTAATTAATGAAAGGGAGGTGAAAGGTCATGGAGGTTGGCCTTTGTTCCGTCCCCGTCCTCAGTCTCTCTTAACCAGCATCTTCTCTGCCTCTCAGGTGTTCAAGTTCCTCTACGCTTGCCGGCTGGCTGAGATGGGACTCATTGCGCAAGCCTTCCATTACTGCGAAGTCATTTCCAAAGCCATCCTTACAAACCCCGGCTGCTATTCGCCGGTTCTTATCGCCCAGGTGATCCAGGTCAGCATCCTCTGCAGCAGCAGGATGACTCGCTTAAATCTTCGGGGGTGGGAGTAGGGCGGGGGCAGAAGCCAGGGTGTCAGGATTCCAGCAATCGCCCTAATTAAATCAGGACTCTCGAGCCAAACTTCAAAAAAAATCAAAGGATTTAATTGAGGTGTCATACTGGCCCTGCCCTGTAGGAAGCCAACTCTGGCCTACGTCATTTACAGCAGGGGTCCCCAACCACCGGGCCGCGGACTGGTACCGGTCCGTGGAACATTTCCTACTGGGCCTCCGGTCTGCTGGGCGCCGCCATCTTGTTTGATGAGAAAGTGCTTCCGGGTGAGCTTTTCCATTGGAAAGCGGCGTTTGGGTCCTGAAGGAATCCTCGCGCCTTAATCGAAGGGGGGGGGGGGCTTCGAACGAAACTAAGGCGCGAGGATTCTTTCAGCACCCAAGGCAAGGCGAACCGAGCAACCGTCCCGAAGCCGTCCCGAAGCGAAGCCCATCGACAAAGGTACAAAGGAGGAGTTGAAGGTGGCGGGGAGAAGCGGGGGACGGCTGGCTGGCCAGTCGCTTGGCTCGCCTTGCCTTGTCATGCGTGCTGATGCCGGTACCGGGCCGCGGATCATTTTGGGATGCCGGTACCGGGCCGTGGCACAAAAAAGGTTGGGGGCCACTGATTTGCAGTCCCCCTTGACCCTGTTTCCCCCCTGGGGGTCTCATCAACCAGATTCTCCAGTTGAGCACCTTCGCGGGCTGCGTGTCATCATTCACGTTCTCCAATTAAATATATTCACGGGCAGAAGCTCTGGTGTTTTAGTTACAACCTTTGAAAGAGAAAGAGTTGGAATGTACTTGGGCTTCCAAACTGCAGCACTGCTCTTCCAGGTTCCCTTTCTCTCCCCGCCTCCATTTTTTTTTTCACGGCAACTACTAAAACAGGCATAGGAATGTTTTATGAGTTGACACAGGGTTTCCTGCCCTTTTTCTGGGACCCCAGAGCTTAGCAGGGGCTTCAGAACACAGCAACCCCCCCCCCCCTTTCCGTCCGTACCCTCCCTTTGTTAACTCCAGATACGTGGGGAATCACAATTCCTGGGACCTCAGACTCTGACTGTTCTGGGAGAATTTTAATAGATTAAAAGAATTGGAAGGGATCTTGTAGGTCATTTAGTCCAACCCCCTGCCCAAACAGGAGACCCGACACCATTTCTGACAGATGGCAGTCCAGTCTCTTCTTGGAAGCTTCTAAGGATGAAGCTCCCACAACTTCTGTTCCATGGGTTGATGGCTCTCCCTGTCAGGAAATTCCTCCTTGTTTTCAGGTTGAATCTCTCCTTGATCTGTTTTCATCCATTCTTCCTTATCTGGCCTTTGGGTGCTTTGGAAAATAGCTTGACCCCCTCCTCCTCTCTGTGGCAGCCCCTCAAATATCGGAAGACTGCTCTCCTGTCTCCCCTGGTCCTTCTCTTCCCTAGACTAGCCAGGCCCAGTTCCTGCAACTGTTCATCATATGTTTGAGCCTCCAGTCCCCTTGTCATCCTGGTTGCTCTTCTCTGCCCTCTTTCTTGAGTGTCAACTTCTTTTTTATAGTGTGGTGTCCAAAACTGGATGCAGGGCTCTAGGTGTGGCCTTACTCAGGCTTTATAGGGTGGTAATAGTACCTCAGAGAGTAAGGCTGTCTTAGCTCCTGCAGGCAGATCCTGCTATTTCGCCTTTTCAGGATAAACTGGGCACTCCTAGGAAATGTCACGATACGACTTTTAAAATCCCCATTCTTCCTTTTACAGATTTCCTCTCAATTGCGGCTCTTTGACCCTCAGATAAAGGAGAAGCCTGAGCAGGAATTATTTATTGAGCCCAACTGGCTAATTCAGCTCCGACACTTGGACAGGCAGATTAAGGTGAGTTTCACGTCCTTTTGCATCAGATGGTCCGTTTTGTAGGAACGTCTTGAGGAAAAAAAAATATTATTTCCTTGCCAATGTTTTCTCTGTAACTGTAAAATGCTGGCTGGAGTCAGATCAGTCAAAATAACAACAACAGAAGTTAGTTAATAATCCCACCCTCCTGACAGACAATAATTAACAGACAAGATCATTCCAGATAGTGCTCAGTTCCTTTAGGGACCGTTCAAAGTTACAACCAGGGGTGGGATTCTACCTGGTCGGTCTTCTCTGAACTTTTCCCAAGACTTTTTCCAACTTTTTCCAGGAATAAAGAGCTTAGGTCAGCTAGACTGGAAATGTATAAATCCCCTACTTTAATTCCCAAGCGCCTTGCAATACCATGTGTGTATGTGCGCGTGCGCGTGCGTGCCTGGAACTAGACCGTGGCATTGAATGGCTGGTCTTGGCCGAAAGCGTCCACTGGCATCCGTCTCGTTCCAGGAGGGCTCCTTTGGTTACGGCCTCGGGAGAGTCACACCCCAGCAGTATTCCTCCAGCACGCCAAGCTCAGAGCATGACCACACCAGTCAGAACGAAAGCCTGGGAGGCGGCCTGGAAGTGAGCTCCAACAACCCGTTGTTGGCTCCCCTGCTGCCCAACATGATCCAGCCCGGGCAGAGTGTCCAGTTGATGCCTTCAGGTGAGTGCGTGGCTTCAGGGAGGCTTCCCTTCCTGGCGTGAAAGCATGGAACCCGGGGAATCAAATGCCCGGCAGCCTTGTGGGAAGCCGGGCAGCTACGTAGGGGCTACCCATTTGTTGGGAAGCATCCCGCTTGCTCCTTTGCTAGCAAGAGCCCTTAGACTTATATACCGCTTTAGAGGGCTTTACTGGCCTCCCTTACGTGGTTTACAGAGCCAGCCTCTTGGCCCCAACAATCTGGGATCTCATTTTACTGACCTCAGAGGGATGGAAGGATGAGTCAACCTTGAGCTGGTCAGCATCGAACTGCTGGCAGTAGGCAGAGTTAGCCTGCAATACTGCATTCTCACCACTGTGCCACCACAGCAGAGATAGAGAGAGAGAGAAAGAGAGAGAGAGAGAGAGAGAGATAGATAGATAGATAGACAGACAGACAGACAAATAGATAGATAGATTTGACAGACAGACTTATATATCACTTCACAGCCCTCTCTAAGCAGTTTTACAGAGTCAGCCTATTGCCCCCAACAATCTGGGTCCTAATTTTACCAACTTCAGAAGGATGGAAGGCTGCATCAATCTTGAGCTGATCAGGATTGAACAGCTGGCAGTCAGCAGGATTGGAATACTACATTCTAAGTACTGAGCTACCACAGCAGATAGGTAGGTAGGTAGGTAGATAGAAATAGCAAAAGATAAATAGATAGATAGATAGATAGATAGATAGATAGATAGAAAGATAGATAGAAAGATAGATAGAAAGATAGAAATAGATAGCAAAAGATAAACAGATAGATGATAGATAGATAGATAGATAGATAGATAGATAGATAGATAGCAATAGTTCTTAGACTTATATACCACTTCACAGTGCTTTTTTCAGCCCTCTCTAAGGGGTTTATAGAGTCAGCCTCTTTCCCCCAACCATCTGGGTCCTCTTTTTACCAACCTCGGAAGGATGGAAGGCTGAGTCAACCTTGAGTCTGGTGGGATTTGAACTGCCAAATTGCATGCAGTCAGCAGAAGTGGCCTGCAGCACAACACTCTAACCACTGTGCCACCAACCACTCTTGATGGTGGCCAAGCAACCGTCTGTCTGAATGAAGGATGCTGGCTGCTCTGAGGCCAGCTGTGGCCATCGCAGAGGGTGGCCTGCAGCGTTCCCTGGCTGCCTTCCAGAGCCCTCCTGCTCGTGTGCAGGACCCTAAAGGAACAGTCAGGGTCATTGTGGACTCTTGCTTTATTATGGGATGCAAACGCCGTTCTCTTTCCATCCTTTCTCTAGCTCCTCCTACCATCCTGGACGGCACCATGGCTCTGACCCCAACTTCCCAACAGGAACCTGCTGCTGCTGTTCCTTTCTACTCCATGGTACCTGCCTCTATGGGCCCAGGACCTGGCTCTCTGAACCCCTATGGAGCCGAGATGAACCCCATGTACAGGGGGCCAGCGGTGCTGCCAGCAGGTCTACCTCCTCAAGGCCCTGAGCTGCAGCCACACGAGGGGACCCAGCATGAAGCAGGTTTGCCTGGGTGGGGAATGGGTGGGGGAGAAGTCAGCCGGCAAATTCCCTTCCCTGCCCCATACTGCAGCAGGGGAGCCCAGCAGAGCCTGCAGTTTCTCTACAAAATTTCTAGGAAATTGCCGCATGGAGAGGAGAGTGAGAGAGAGGAAAGGATCCATTCAGGGCTTTTCCCATTGAAAAAAGCACGTTTAGGATCCCATCTTCCTTGGGGAATTCGGCAGAGAAGCTTCACTCCAGATACGTCCTTGCCCTTGGTTGCCCTTAGAGGTTCCCTCTAACTGTAGTTCCCACCTCAGATAGATAACTAGAGGGATTAGCTGGGAGTAGCTCCTCAATTGGGTGTCAAACACCAGGCCCATGAGCCACATCCAGACTGCGATTAGGTCTAATCTAGCCCCCATCCCTGGAAAATGTAAGGGGCCGGCCTGAGTCGCTTCGGCCTGGTCTACCCAATGCAAAGAGGAAACATGCCAGCAGTTTGGGGAGTGGTGTCAAGCTGGCCATGCCCACTCAGTTGCCCAGTGAGTGGCATCAAGGTGGCCTCACCTACCCAGTTGGCCACATCCACCCACTACCCCAAGGTCAACCACAGTCCTGATGCGATCCTCAATGAAATTGAGTTTGACACTTGTGATGACCCGGGACGTGTCACAAAGGCAATACAGTCAGATAATCAATAGGAGTCCCTTTCTTAGCTCCAACTTTGCCCCCAAAGTCCTGGTTACCCTCTGGCTGGAGAAAAACTCTCCCAGGAACCCCCTTTGGCTGTAGAGAATCAAGTCCAAAATGTGGTCAACAAAAACTGTAACTATAACTCCAATCAAGGCAAGATGAGGTAATTAGTTTGGCAGGGCAGGAGTAAGAATTCCAGATGTGAAGGCACGGCAGTAACTCAACATGGCTGGGAAGACGCCAGGAACACAGATAAGCGAAGTCAACACAAGATAAACTCACGTTTGCTCCCAGGAGCTGCCACAGTCAGCATGTGTTTCTTTTAAACTCTCTTCGCAGCTGTGGCTAATGAAGGGAATCAGGGCCCTTTCCTCCCCATAAGCCATGCACCCCACATTGCTCCCTTCTCCATTCCTCCCTGCGTGCCCTAGGAGGAAGAGGGGGGTGGACCTGGGTCTTCCTCTGAACTCCCTCTCCCTTGTTCTACCTCTCCCCTGCTCTGCCCAGCCGGACTTTGCCCTCCCCCAGTTTCCTCCACAGCCAACAGAGTCACACTCCTGCTCCCTGCCAGCTGTTCGTCTTCCTCCTGGGATTCAGACTCCAACAGGGGCATGGCAACATCCCTGTCCTAGATAAACCTGCCCTCACTGCATCACCAAGCCTTGAATCTGGGGGCCCACGGGGATTCGTTCATTCGTTCATTCATTCATTCATTCATTCATTCATTCATTCATTCATTCATTCTGTCTATCATAGCCACTCCTCTCAGAGGCAGGTGGCTCTTTTCTCTCTCACTTGGGAGCAACAAAGTTGACCCGTCCTTCTCTCTTTCCCTCTTTGCATGATCGCAGGGGTGGCTGAACCTCCCGTATGGAAGGCCGTTCCAGAAGAAGACTTCTACGCGAAGATGGCAAACATGGTACTGGCCAGTTTCTTTCTCTCTCTCTCTCTTTATTAGTGGCCTTCATTGTGCGGCCGCATGGAGCCTGAGGGCTTGTGGGAAGTTTCCAAGCCTGCCGTGCGTGCTCTGGCTTAATTTGGGCACGTTACTTCCGGAATGCCAAAATGTGTGGAAGAGGTTCTAGAGCCGTGGTGGCTAACCTTTTGGGGCTCCTGTGCCAAAAATTGTGCACGTGCTTGCGTGCTTGCATGCTCGCACTCGCATGCCAGCACCCAGAAGGCAATGCCTGCCCCCACATCCCCTACACATGTGTGCAATCCCACCTACCCCCCTTACCTGTACTGCGCTTCCCGGCTGATTTTCGGCCCCCCAAAGGCTTGAGGAAGGCTTCTGGAGGCTTTGCAGGCTGAAAACTAGCCCCGTTTTGTCACTTCTGGTATTTCCGGAAATACCAGAAGTGACGAAACAGGCCTATTATCCGGCCCGCAAAGCCTCCAGAGGGCCTTCCTCAAGCCTTCGGGAGGCTGAAAAAGGCTTCAAACCACCCAAAAATCAGCTGGGAGGCGCGCGCATGCTCAGTAAGGTAAGTTTGCCTGCAGCTCACGTACTGGCACAAATGGCTCTGGGTGCCACAGGTTCGCCATCACGGTTCTAGAGTGACCCTTTCTCTGAGCGCCTTCCGAAAGAAGTCCCTGGTCCTCTTGGGCCAGCCACACATTGCCTGCAAAGCTGTGGCGATGGGGCTGATGGCCTCGGGGTACCCCTGGGGCCTGGGCACCACAGGCAGGGTGAACCAGGAGCCCCAGCTTCCTGCATCCCTTCAGTCTGGAGGTCGGGAGCCGAATCGTCTGGTGAGTAAAGAAGATCCGCGCAGGAGTGTCCCGGTTGTCTGTTGTCTTTTTAGTTTTCTTGTTTGCAGCGTGACAAATCCACTCCTGGGATCTGAGCTGGTGGGACTTTTGCTGCCCACGGCGGTTCAGGTCTGGTCTTCGCTGCTTGTTCAGGTGCTTGACTTGTCTTTCTGTCCAGGGCCCAGGCCGACGGTCCCGATCGACCTCCCAGTCTTCGGCCCACATGGTATGCCCCCGAAACTGATCGATCTAATCTTCTCCCTCCGCTTATCTATCCTCCTCCTTCCGTCATCACTTCTCATCTCCGTTGCTTGTTCGCCGTTTTTTTTCCCCCTCCTTCCTCCTCTTCCTTCTTAATGACTTTGTTGAAGACGTTTCCGCCAGAAACGTCAGCCAGAAACTGAACTTGGTTGTTATGTGACGACAGGGCCTGGGGCGACGTTCTCGGACGACCTCGGAGTCCTCCGTGCATTCTGTCGGCCGGGAGAGGCGAAACTCCGCCGCCAAGCAGCCTTCTCCGCCCCCACCCTCCATCCCCGAAAGGAAGAAAACCCCCAAAGAAGCCAAGAAGGAGCTGGCACCTCAAAAAGTGAGCCGTAAACCTTAACGCTAAGCAGAAACACTTAGCTGTGCCTCCTTCCTTCCTTCCTTGATAGAAAGAAATATAATTGAATAAAAGTGAAGGGAGAAATAAGGAGAAATTTGGAAAAGATATATATGTGTACATGGAAATGTGATAATGTGGAACTATGTCTTAAAAAATAATGCTCTATTTGCTTTGTTAAAATTTATAAGTAATTCTTAGAAAGGAGGCTTTATACTTTGTTTTGTTTGTCTTCAAAAATCAATAAAACTTGTTCTTAAAAAAAAAAGAGTGAGCCATAAACCTTAACGCTAAGCAGAAACACTTAGCTGTGCACACACACACACACACAGACACACCCCGCCGAGAGAGTTCGCTCTTCCTGGCTTGGCTCCGATGCCTTTGCCAACCTCAGTGAAACTTTCTGGAGGCCTCCATCTCTCCTTCCCCCCCCTCACAAGCTTAACCCTTCCTCCTTCAAACTTAAACTCAGAAACTGGTCTGGAATCTCCAGAAAGTGGGGACAGGTGTGGGATCCCCAAAAAATGTATGCTTCCCCGTGGGCCTACTCATGGTAGCAAGGCTTAGAGTCCTGTGGAGAGTTGGGACTTCACTTGACTCCTGCTTACCTCCGAAGTCCCTTCCAACTCGCTCGGGCAGGGTTTCCAATGGGGGCACTAAGCCACCTTTTACCTAAGGGTGGCATTGAAGGAGGAGAAAGGAATCCCGGTTTCTCTTTCATCAGGATTTGCCTCCTGCAGTCTTTCACCCACAAAGCTGCTTCCTGCTGGTTCATTCCTGGCACCACACTAACAGCTGCTCATCTGGAATGGGGGATATTGTGGAGCCAGTGAGCTGAGACCACGAAACTATAACAGCCAGCAACAAATTTATATTTAAATTATAGAGTTATGGTCATAGCTGCTATTATGCTGAAGGATAAAAGACCCTCCAAACGAACTAAAAAAACTCTTTTAAATATTATTTAAACGTTGAAATCAGGTTAGGGTTAGGATTCGAAAATCCCAGCAACCGGTTCGCTGTCTGGTTGCTGGGTGGGCGGGGCCACAGTGGGCGGGCCCTACTGGAACTTCCTGTTTCTGGCTTCTGATGGGCCCCCAGAGCCTGGGGGAAGCCGCTTTCGCCCTCCCAAGGGTCCAGAGCAGTGGTGGTGTTCAGCTGGTTCGCGCCGGATCGCACCGGATCGGGTGAACCGCTAGCAAGGATTTGGCGTGGGTCCGGTAGTAAGTTCTGGCTGGCCATGCTCCCAATCCGGTCGCCCTCCCACCCAGTGCTCGCTTACCTGCCCGCCTGACATTCACCTAAGGTATTTCTTTTCTTTTTTTTCCCTCCCGACAGTCAGCTGTGCATAGATCACCTGTGCAGGGATGCTCCTTGATGAGGCCCAGGAAGGCAAAAAATGGAGGGGGGAGCTCAGCCCCAGAGGAGCCTTAGGGGAGCGAAAACGCCTCCTCCCGCCCCCGAGGCTCCTTTGAGGCTAGGAAGCTCCGAAAAATGCATGGGGGGTGGCAAAAAAAGCCACACCCACCCAGTCAAATGGCCATGCCCACCAAGCCACGCCCACAGAACCGGTAGTAAGAATTTTGAACCACACCACTGGTCCAGAGGCCTCCCCCGGGCCTTTGGGAGGGTGAAAACAGCCTCTCCCTGTCTCTGGAGACCCACTGGAAGCTGGACTTCCGGACTTCCAGAAGGCCTGTTTTTCCCCCCCTCCCAGTGTCAACTCATAAAATATTTCTCTGGTCTTTTTAGGGTTGCCAACAGAAAGGGAGGGGGCAGCAGTGCAGCAGCTTGCAAACCGAAACTGCGTCCCATAAATGTTTTCAAAGATAGTAACTAGGTGACCGAAGTTTCTGCCATGCAAAATTCTAACTGGAGAGCCTGATTGATGACTCTGGGCTATGGAGGTGTCCCGTTGGAGAATATGAATTACGATACACGCAGGGGATGGAGGGGAAAACCAGGGTCAAGGCTGACAATGAATGATGTGTCTCAGAGTCGGCTACACCCAGGCAGTGCCGGACATGTTAACTCCCAATAAATCCTTTTGAAGTTTTGGAAGTTTGGCTCGAGACTCATGATTGAATCAGGGTAACTGCCGGAATCCTGACACCCGTCCGCGCGGAGCCTGCACTTATCACTACCGAAAATGGGCTGTGTGGAGACTCCTGGGAGGGGTGGGACAGGGTGGGCGGGGCCAGCTGGTCGGTTGAATTCCCGGTTCGGCGAACCAGATGCAAAGTGAACAATCTGGTTCGCCCAAACCGGTAGAATCCCATCCTTTAGGGAGGTGCCGGGGGAGAGACGCACATTGTACTAAAAGAAAGTATGATTACCGTTTGTTTTTTTTCCAGAGCGGCAGCCACTGGCTTCGTTGGCTCATGGGGAAAAGCAAAAATGAAGCCCATCTTCCGGATGACAAGAACAAGTCGGTAAGGAAACCGTTCACATTCCACTGGCATTCTTGGGCATTATTTTCTTCCCTTTTTAATATGCAATTCCTAGCTATAGCGTTTGGCCTTGGGACCTTTAAAAACAAACACTTTTTTTCATGCAATTTTTTTTAAAACAATGTCAAATGGCACCAATTCCAGCCTCAGAGGAAAAAAAGAAACTTTCAGGATTGGCAAAGAAAGTTGGAAAAATGCTTCTACGGAGAGGCAAATTTAGACATTGGCACTGTGGTTTCTATCAGGCAGACCCCAAACCATCCCTAACAAGAACTAGTATTTATTTCACTTCACTTATTCATTAAATTTGTATGCCACCCATCTCACGATCAAGCTTACCCTGGCTGGCTTCCAATACCAGAAATAACAAAGTAAAACAGTTACAGGATGAAAACATAGGGCATTAAAAGGGAAAAAAAACATTAAAACCAATGTTGCGAGTGGATAAAAAGAGTCAATGCATAGACTAGGACCTATTAGCAACCAGTCGTGTGTGCAGCTTATACCCAATGTAGGAAAATTTTGTATCTTTAGAGAAATAGTTTTTTCTTCATTAATTAATTAATTAACAGGCAAAGGAGATCACAGTGTCTTGGAAATTTAAATAAAAGAGGGACAATCAGCTCTGGGATGAATGTCCCTGTGGACCTGGCCAATACCAGTATCACTTCACAGCATTGGGTTCCATAGGGGCGTCCCTATATTTCCCTTCCGGGATAGCGGCGGGGAAAGCATTAGATGGAGCTGAAGAGAAGGCTCTCCTTATTTGGGAACTGTGATATATAAATGTGAGGCTGGATTAGGCACTAATACTTACCTAGTTGTGATTTAGATTATGCAAGAAAGCAGCAATTTCTTTTTCAACCTTCTATATCTAGTATAGCAATGGATATGCCTTAGTGTTGATCTGGCTTGATCTAACTCTGAAGTTCAGGTAGCACCACTTGGAGAAACCACAGAGGGTTATTTTCCTTGGGAATCTCTGCTCCCTGGGAAGGTTTGCAGTTGTCTGGGAGAAGAGGGATCTTGGAGTCTTAGTGGACAACCAGCTAAGTATCAGCCAGCCGTGTGCAGCGGCAGCCAAAAAAGCCAACGCAATCCTAAATTGCATTAACAGAGGGATACAATCAAGATCAAGAGAGGTACTAATACCACTCTATAAAGCCTTAGTAAGGCCACACCTAGAGTGCTGCATCCAGTTTTGGTCATCACATTATAAAAAAAAGATGTTGAGGCTCTAGAAAGAGGGCAGAGAAGAGCAACCAAGAGATTGCCAAAACATACGATGAAGGGTTGCAGGAACTGGGTATGGCTAGTCTAGTGAAGGACCAGGGGAAACATGATAGCAGTCTTCCAATATTTGAGGGGCTGCCGCAGAGAGGAGGAGGGGGTCAAGCTATTTTCCAAAACACCTGAAGACCAGACAAGGAACAATGAATGGAAACTGATCAAGGAGAGATTCAACCTAGAAATAAGGGGAAATTTCCTGACAGTGAGACCAATCAACCCTTTGAACAGAAGTTGCCTTCCGAAGTTGTGGGAGATTCATCCCTGGAGGCTTTCAAGAAGAGGCTGGACTGCCATCTGTCAGACATAGTGTAGGGTCTTCTGCTTGGGGGTGGGTGGGACAGGGACTAGATGACCTACAAGGCCCCTTCTAACTCTGTTAATCTGTATCTCTCTGCCAATATTTCGTTCACCAAGGTTTGCTGGGTCGCTATGATTTCTAGAAAAAAGGTTATGAGACTAATGAAGTAATAGATGAAAGGACTTAAATCAGTTCAGCAATAATCTTCAATGTTCAATATGAAGCATAACTATGCTGTGCTGATTTTGTGGGCAGAGGTTAGACAAACAAACAAGGGAAATTAGGGAATGAGCCCTAGAAAGTTTTCCATAATATATTAGCTTCTGCTTAGTCTGCTTTTTTTAAAAAAACGCTGTTATCTAAGGGAGACTGTTTTTCTTTGCATTGGATTATTCTAACAATCTGACATGTGTTTAAGTAGAAAACACACGGGCAGGTTTAGGCAGCTGAATCCGGCTCCTCTCGGAAAAGCGTAGCTTCGTTCTTTTTTATCCATCTGCAGATTGTTTGGGATGAAAAGAAACAGCGGTGGATCAACCTGGATGAACCCGAAGAGGAAGTAAGCGTCGCAGCCAGTTCAGAAATGAGTTGGCAATGTCTCAAATGGGAATGGAGACGGAGATTGCATCACCAATGAGCGCAATGCACACCGTGCTCCAAGTCCCCTTTTCCCTCTGCTTTAGACACACACACACACACACCTGTGCATGTCATCATGGAAAAGCAACTTTATTCTTGGGAGGGTCTTCTACTTTCTCTGCTATTCTAGCCTGCCTGTTTTCCTCCCATCCCTTTGTCTCCCGTGCTTGAGGGGCTCTTGCGAAAGCCGTCTCGTGGTTTTCTCCACCAGACGTAAAGGAGACCCAACACAGACCTGTGTTAGGAAAGGGAAAGCTGTCTGTTAAGAGATTTGGATTTCACGGGCTGTTTCTCCCCCCCACCCCTCTCTCTCTCTTTTTAGAGCAAACCCCCTCCACCTCCCCCCACCGGGTTTCCTCAGGCTGCTCCCTCTGGATTAGTAGGACCTCCCAATGCCTCCGTCAACGTGTTCTCCAGGAGAGCAGGTACCTTGTACGGTTGGAAAACCTATCCTGGAAATGGCCAACGACGGGAAATAGAACGAGGTTCCAGGGCCACCCAGTGTGAAATAGCAATAGCATTTGGACTTCACAGTGATTTTGCAGCCCTCTCTAAGTGGTTTACAGAGTCAGCCTATTTTCCCTAACAATCTGGGTCTTCCTTTTATCCACCCTGGAAGGATGGAAGGCTGAGTCAGCCTTGAGCTGGTGAGAATCGAACTGCTGGCAGCCAGCAGAGTTAGCCTGCAATACTGCATTCTGACCACTGCACCACCACAGCTCTTAGATAGATGATAGATAGATAGATAGATAGATAGATAGATAGATAGATAGATAGAT
>NW_020769429.1:706202-718918 GCF_900518735.1 Pseudonaja textilis
ATAGATAGATAGATAGATAGATAGATAGATAGATAGATAGATAGATATAAAGAGAGATAGAGAGATAGCAATAATCCTTAGACTTATATACCACTTCACAGTGCTTTACAGCCCTGCTATGAGCAGTTTATAGAGCCAGCCTCTTGCCCCCAACAACCTGGGTCCTCATTTTACCGACCTCAGAAGGGTGGAAGGCTGAGTCCACCTTGAGCCTGGTGGGATTTGAACTGCCAAATTGAAGTCAGCCGGCAGTCAGCAGAAGTGGCCTGCAGTCCTGCACTCTAACCACTGTGCTGCCGTAATCTTAATTAGCCTGTTTTGATAGGCAGAAGCCGCTTTCCTGGCTCTGCCTGAGAGCTTTTGTCACCTTGCCTGGCACAGCCGCCGCCCAGGGGCCCTTATTCCCCGAGGGGCTTCTTCTCTCTCTTCCTCAGTTCTCCGGAACGAGCCTTTTTTTTCCCTCTCTCTCTGCTTGTCCCTTCGCAGCGGGGAGTAAAGGTCGCTACGTGGACATTCTGAACCCAAGCAAAGCCACGTCCCCCGTTCCTGCTCCAGCACCAGCTGACCTGTTCGCTCCCTTGGCCCCGATGCCCATCCCTGCCAACATGTTTGTACCCAACTCAGGTGAGTTACAGGCAGGCGAGAAGAAGGCAAGCTAAACCCACCGCCTGGAGCCTGCCTGCCCGTCCGTCCGTCCGTCCGTCTCCCTTCCCAGCTGCTGTTTTTTTCTGCTTCTCTTTCCAAGGAAGAGGGAAGGCGGGGTGGGGAGAGCTGTTGGCCGATTTAGGTTGAACATCTTTTGCAAGGGAAATATAAGATTGAGATTTAATTAATTGACATAAGACATAAGAATTTTATTTGTCATTACACTCGCAAGCGGGTGCAACGAAATGAGGTGCTCTTCCACAAGTAAAACTGGACAACACCATTGAAAGAAAAATAAAATTAAACACAACAGACCATACAATAATCTCTATACAATTTAAAAATGTAAATACCCCATTACTCTCAGCCATTAAATTCCATTGGCACGGGTTTTCGATAGGCTGCCTCTTGTCGACGGGCTTAGGTTAGAATTATTCTGTTCGTGAAAATACTCTTCTTGAATGCTCCGTTCTCTGAATGGTTAGTGTTAACGCTTAAACAACGCGTCCTTTTCTGTGTGTGAAGCACTGCCTTAAAAGCCAAGAGATTCCATAATTTTGGACTGCAATTCGGAACAACTTTGAAGCCTTCAACTTGAGAAGAAGTTTCCCCTAAAGCCAGCCAGAGATCATCATGGGAGAGAGCGCCCATTTCAAGCGTGGCTACTTTTCCATGGAAGACCCTGTGCCAGGGGTCCCCACACTTGACAGCTTTAAGGCTTGTGGGCTTCAACTCCCAGAATTCTTGAGCTAACATGACTGGAGGAGGAATTCTGGGAGTTGAAGTCCACAAGCCTTAAAGTTGCCAAGTTTGGGGACTCCTGGTCTACTGTTTAAGGTCCCAGGCCGGAAACCAGGAGACGGGGAGTTCTAGTCGCACCTGAATAATCACGAAAGGTGGCTGGAATTTTGGGTCTGCATTTTCTCTCTGTCCAGTCCACCCCGCAAGGTTGTTGCTTTGGGGAAAGTAGGAGGAATATTAGGTATGTTCGCTGCTTTGAGTCACAACTCCTCCCATCAGTGGGCACGGCGCATGCTGGAAGGCGCGCAGGATCAAGAAGGGATGATCTGGGGGCCAAATCCTTTGAAGGCAGCCGAGCCCCAGAATAAGAGAGGCAGAGGTGGGCAGGGGATTTCCCTCTTCAAACACCCGAAAGAACATCGCAAAAACTCCCTCTTCCAGAATTCTGGATTTATTTATTATTTTATTTGTTTAATTTATTTATTTTATTTGTTTGTCAAACATGTACAACAAGGGTCTTCAAACTTGGCAGCTTTAAGACTGGTGGACTTCAACTCCCAGAATTCCTGAGCTAACATGACTGGAGGAGGAAGAATTCTGGGAGTTGAAGTCCACCAGTCTTAAAGCTATCAAGTTCGAAGACCCCTGCCCTGTGCAGACACCCGTGAAGGAGGGAAGGGACAGAGAGCTTGGTGGGTTTTTTTGGTTTGTTTGTTTTAAACCTGTGACCTCTTCGTACAGTTCCTGAAGAGCAAACACCGCTGGAGGGTGGAGTGGCTCAAGATCAGGTGGCACCAGGCAACGACGCCAACCCTGAGTCAACTGGAGAAGTACCAGTAAGTTAGAGTTGCCCGTGTTGTTTCCTTTTAGAGAGGTGGGACTTTTGGCCAGAGCCCCTCGACGCAGCAGCTGGGCTTCGAAGCCCCCACTCAGACGCCTCCCTGGCTATTTCTATAACACCAGTTCTGCAACGATTCGGTGTTACAGAAATGGCTAGTTATATATTAAATGTCAAATCGTTATATATTAAATATATATCAAAGGAAAAAGTTGAGGCCGTTGGAGGGTGTTTATCTTGTACTGTACTAGGAAGAGGTAGACGTCAGTGCCTCCCTCCTCTTTCCCCTTGTATTTCACACCTCCCTTTTCCCCGTTCCTTTTTCCCGCCTTTAATTTCCTATTTTCTTTTCTTTCTTTTGTACTCTATGTTTTATTTTGTAAAATAAGAACAATATTTTTTTTTAAAAAAAAGCCTTACTGGCTGAGAATTCAGATGTTGGATGCCAGTGAAAGACTGTGGGCCGGGCAGGGGGTGGTGACAGAAGAGAGAACAGCAAAACTGGTGAAAGACATGTGAATAAGAAGAAACGTATACAGTAGTCCTCAGCTTACAACCACAGGGAAGCAGAATTTCCGTTGTAGGCCATGCAGGTCCCAAAGTGAATCGTCATGTGAGCGAACCTGATTTTTGTGACCATTTTCACCACCGCAATGAAACAAACCCAGCTTCCCCAGGTGATGTTTTTGTCAGACACACATCACAATCGTGTCACACTACAAGGCGCTGCAACCCCGTTGAAAATGCAAGCCAGGTGCCAAGTGCCTGGATTTGCAATCACGGGGATTGCTGAGGCAGCATAATTTGGCACCGTGGTTAAAACCGTCATAAATCAAGGCCTACCTGGTGTTAATTAATTGCACTGATTCTTCTCTGCCCTCTCCACGTGAAGGGGAACTTTAAAAAGAACATGAGGACTTTGGGATTTTATAAAACGCTCGTGCCAGTGCTTAGCCGTGGATAATTTCAGTTGGATTCTCTTGGGTCATTGCTACATCTCCACAGTTCACGGCATCCTTCCTTCCTTTCTTTTTGTCTTTCAGTACTTAAATTCTGCTGCATTTCCACCTGGGCCTGAGCTTCCTGCGTCGAATCCAGGGGACGCCCAGCCTGGAGAGGTAAGCGTCCCTTGCCAGGTTAGCTACTCTGAGCCTTTGAGGCACCTGCCAGATGCTTCTGGGCCCACCTTGGCAAGGGAAAATAGCAGGTAACAAACTCCAGAGCTTAAAGGCCATTGGAAGCAGGAAGGATGGAACCGGAAGGAGGTAAACGTAGCATAAGGTTTGGCCGGGCAATCTGGGAAGTGAAGATACAGCCGCCTCTTCTGAAGAGGTCTGCCATGCTGAGGAACCCTCCTCATTCCTCCGTTGAACATCATTTGTGCATGAGTTTGACTTAATGTGAAGCGCCATGAAAATGCTAGGCTCTTAAAATCCAACCCGAGGCCCTGAATTGCATCTGAGGTGTTCATAACCCAGAAAGTGCCTTTGTTTTTTTTTTTAATAAGCAAAGCTAACTTGCACTTAGAGATATGTATAATTTAACCTTTGACCCTGGGACACCCCTCCCCCCCTCCCTTTGATACGAACGAAAATTTAGCTGAGAGTTGCAGGCAGAGGCTGGCATGGTGACTTTGATTCCTTTTTTTTGTGTGTGTGTGTTGTGTCTTTGCTGTTTTGTAGCTTTCGCGCTCTAGTTCAATGAGTTCATTATCCCGTGAAGTCAGCCAGCATTTAAATCAGGTACCTTGGCTGGCCCTCCTCCACCTCTTCTCTTTCCCTGCTCCTTGTCCCTCCTTTCCCCCCCCCCCCCACATTCGTATCTTGCCCCAGTTCTGGCATTTTCAACTTGCATTTCCATCCAACTAACACGTCACCGTAACGATGAAATCTTCCGGCCCCTAAACCAGGGAAGTGGGTTACCAGCCTCTTTTTGAACCAGCTCTCTCCTTGGCTGAGGAAACATGACAGCTTTTCTATAATGCTGGGTTCATAGTCCAAGTCCCCCCACCCACCCACTTGCAAAAAGGGGTCAGGGTTGGGGTTTTGTCCAGCCTGGAATGGGATAGGAACTGAAAAACAATAGAAAAGGCCAAATGTGCTGAATCAGGATATGTTTGGGTGTAACGACACACTTAAGAGTTTGATGGGTAAACTTATCAACAAATGAATGGGATTTCCCCCTTTCAGGACCGACAGCAGGGCTTGTAATGCAACATCTGGACTCAGTAGCACTCCTATGCATACAACTCAAAATATGGGCCAGGTATATAGGCCACACTTTTTGGCCTAGAGGTGGAGCTCTCACCTGACAATCAGGAGGCCGTGAGTTCGATTCTAGGTAGAGACTGATATTTCTCTCTCTGGGCACGATGAGAATATACCAGCTGCAAAAACTCCACATTGGCGACAGGAAAGGCATCCGGCCAGTAAACGCTCAGCTCCATTCAGCTGCCCCGACTCCACCCTGCAAGGGATTACGGGGTTGTTAAATGAGGAGCATATAGACCACACGTTTAATAGAACAGGATCTTGTAAAAACACGGGTGTAGCAAACCCCTCCCACACACACACACACCAGCCAAGTGCTCCACTACCAAACGAATAAGACAACCTCCCACAAGAGAAGCTGTGTGTAAGAACTCTGTTTAGATGAGCACGAACGTACCACAGCATTCCCGAAGAGCAAAGGAAAAAAAGGAACCAGGCCACGTGTACAAGATCCTTTCAACAAAATGGACATCCCTGCCAGCTTCATCGCGTTCATAAAAAGAGCCTTGGCGGCTCAGTAAACAGCCCAACCGAAGACCTTCTAAGGCCACGTCCGCCAACACTGTAGGGACCAGCCCCCAAAACATAAACTGAGAGCAAGCCCCTCTCCCTTCTAGCCCTGATGATCGTCCCAAAGGGGCTTTTCCTGGACTTCTTGGTTTCTCTTTGAAGACGTTTCACTTCTCGTCCAAGGAGCTTCTTCAGCTCTGATAGGACAGTAGGGGATGGAAGGATTGATATTCCTTGCAGACAGCTGGTCATTGGCATCAATTCTTCACGATCCTGTCAGAGTTGAAGAAGCTTCTTGGATGAGAAGCGAAACGTCTTCAAATAACCAAGAGGCCCAGTTGCCTCCAGAAAAAGCACCTCTGGGACAGCCAGGACCTGGAGGACTGAGAATCTCTACAGGCTGAGCGCTGGCGATGTTACGTACTTTGGGTAAGGAAACATCTCCCGGAAGAGAAGCAGCTCAGAGCACCCAGCACCCCTCGTTTCAACTCCGAGTGACATTCGTTCTTTATCACTACTATGGTGATCCCGTGGATACTGGGATAGGGTTACTGGAGAGAAATTGAAGGGGGTCTTTTGGAAGCGTGAAGGCTACTGTACAATTGCATCTAAATCAAGATAGACAAGAAACAGCAATTCTGTCAGCAGGGAGATTGGGGAAGACCCCCCCAAAAGGACTTCAGGGGCCACAGATCCCCCACTCAATATCATATATATATCATGCTACGTGATGTCATGTCATTTGACATGACAGCTGTCTCCCAGTACTCAAGGGGATGTCAAAGACAAGAGGGGAATTGACTCGTTCTCCAAAGTAGCAGAGGGCCGGGCAAGAAGTAACGGGTGGGAACTCATTAAAGAGAGATCCAACCTAGAATTAATTACCTGTCAGTGAGATTGATTAATCAGTGAACAACGTGCCTCCCGGAGTTGTGGGGGCTCCATGGCTGGAGGTTTTCAAGAACAGACTGGGAGAACCATTTGTCTGGAAGGGTATAAGAACTCCTCCCTTGCAGCCCCATGATTCTATCCCAATTTCTGTGTTGCATGAATGAGTAAAAATCACCAGAAACTAGCAAACCACGTGTCTCAACAAGCATAGAAGACCCAAGAGCAGAGCCCTTGTTTGTGCTGGAAAATTGCTCAGTGAAAATTTTGTGTTCCTTTTCGAAATCCCCAAAATGAAAAAAAGAACGTTTGGCTGAATGCAAAACCTGCCTTTTCCACGCGTTGCAACATTCTTCTCCCTTACCGAGACTCAAATGCAGACAGAGGTACTCCTGGTTCGGGGACACCCTTGATGCTGTGAGAACACAATCAACATTTTCCAACCGAGGTTCCAGCTGGCATTCAGAAGCCAGTCGAAAAGGCCTGGTGCTCAGCTGGATTTATGAGAGTTATGAATATAAAGTCTTACCCTTAGGCAAGAAAAACCAAAAATACACATATAGATTGGGTGAAACCAGGCTTCATAGCAGTAACTGAGAGAAGGATCTTGGAGTCTAAGTAAACAACCAGTTAAATATAAGCCAGCCGTGTGCAGCAGCAGCCAAAAAAGCCAATGCAATCCTAAATTGCGTTAACAGAGTGATACAATCAAAATCAAAGGAGGTACTAATCCATTCTATAAAGCCTTAGTAAGGCCACACTAGAGTACTGCATCCATTTTGGTCACCACCACACTATAAAAAAGAGGTTGAGACTCTAGAAAGAGGGCAGAGAACCCAGGATGATGAGGGGACTGGAGGCTCAAACATAAGATGAACGGTTGCAGAAACCGGGCCTGGCTAGTCTAGTGAAGAGAAGGACCAGGGGAGACAGGAGAGAAGTCTTCCAATACTTGAGAGGCTGCCACAGAGAGGAGGAAGGGGTCAAGCTATTTTCAAAAAGCACCAGAAGGTTAGACAAGGAATAATGGAAACTGAATTAGGAGAGATTCAACCTGGAAATAAGGAGGAATTTTCTGTCAGGGAGAGCGATCCACCCATGGAACAGAAGTTGCCTTCAGAAGTTGTGGGAGCTCCATCACTGGAAGCTTCCAAGAAGAGACTGTACGGCCATTGGTCAGAAATGGTGTCGGGTCTCCTGCTTGGGCAGCGGGTTGGACTAGATGACCTACAAGGTCCCTTCCAACTCTGTTAATCTGTAATCTGGTAGAAACCTCAAAGCAAGTCCCTTTCTAGAGCCTTGGACTTCCTAGAACAGGGTCTCTCAGCCTTGGAGAATGTAAGACGCGTGGGCAGAATTGGCCTGCGTGTCTTAAAAGTTGCCCTGGCTGAAAAACCCTCTCCCAGGTCCTGCCAGAAGGAACCAAGCATTGCAGTCTTTGTACACATCCATCTTTGGGGCTCCCGCGGAAACAACGGGGTGGGGTGGGGATTGCACCCCCGCAGGGACCCCAGGCAGGCTCATGGCTTGCTCCCCAACCAGATGGGCATCCTTCGAGCACTCAGCACGGCTAACCTTTCCGCTGCTCCTCTTGCATGTTTCGGGGGCTGCTCCCACCCTCCCCGCAAATGAGCCTTCTCAGGGTCATTGCATGTGCCTTTGTTCTGTGACAACAGCCTGCGCGCACCGCTGCTCCTATCGGTAACACGGAAGCTTCCCTGCGAGTTGGGAGGGGGGGCAGGTCGGTTTTCCTTCCAGTTTCGGCATTTGTGTGCGTCCTCCTCTTGCTGCCGTATTATTGTGGAATCCCTGCTTGACCAAGGCACCCAAGGCAAGCTTGCCTGACTTTCCCGGGCATCTCAGTGATAGCAAACTCTCTCCTTGTTCCGTGTAGGCACCTCCTGGAGATCCCCCGACCGGTGCTGTCCAGTTCTACAATCCGTCTCACTTTGCACAGGTACGGCCTCCCTCCTCCTAGCCGTAGGTCCCCTCCCTCCGATGCGAGTGTTGCAAAACTAGACAAGCCCCCTCCTCCATACACCCCACTTTCTGTAAGGCTTTGCGTAAGGAGCAAAGATAGGCTCCAGTTGTCAGGATTCCAGCAATTGCCCGAATGAGATCATGATTCTCGAGCCAAACTTCAAAACACTTCCAAGGATTTATTGGAGGCGACATAGAGGCACCGCCCTGTATGACTCCAACTCTGGCATAGGTCATTTACAGTCCCCTGTGACCCTGTTTCCCCCCTCCACCCCCCCTGGGTGTCTCATCAACCAGATTCTCCAATTGAGCCCATTCACGTTCTCTAATTAAACATATTCGCAGGCAAAAACTCTGGTAGTTTAGTGACAAACTTTTAAAGATAAGAGTTGGAATGTACTTCCACTTTCAACTGCTGTTCCAGATTTCCTCCCTCCCCCCTCCTTTTTTTTAAAAAATGGCAACTACTAAAAGAGGCCTAGGGATGTTTTATGAGTTGTCACCAGCTTGTATTCAATCCTTTGGGTGGCTTCAGGGTCAAAAATGTTTGCTTCAACTGTGGATTGGCTAGGAATATAGTCTTCTTTTTGAGCTTTGAGGATTGGGGTCTGATCTGGAACAGAACTGGGAAGATCTTTCGCTTTGCCTTTAAACGCAACCAGGGGTGGCCCTCCACGGGTTCGCATGGATTCGGGCGATCCTTTAGCTAAGGTTCGGCCTAGTTCGGCGAAGCTGCAAATCCCAACCCTGGCTGGCACTGCCCAACCCTCCCTGCTCCTCCCACACTGCCACGCCCTTCCCAGGAGTCTCCAGGTGGCCCGTTTTGGATGCCAGGTAACTGCGCAGGGGCTCAAGGAGGGCGGAAAATGGGCTTCTCGGAAGTTCCGGAAGGCCGGAAAGGGCTCCATTTCCGGTTTCTCAGAACTTCCGGGGGGCCCATTTCTGGCTTCCGGAGCCTGGGGGAGCCCATTTTCACTCTCCTGGAGGCTCAAGGAAAGCCTCCGGGTCCTGGGGAGGGCAAAAATGCTGCCCCCCCACCCCTGGCTTGCCATGGTGGTGCAGGAGGCTGTCTAGGCCGTGCCCACCATGGCCACGCCCACCCAGCAACCATGCGGAAAGCTGGTTGCTAAAATTTTTGGAGCCCACCCCTGAACACACACCCCAAGAGAAGGATCTCAAACAGAACAAGTAGTTGGGTCTGCCGGGTTCTTTTGTGTCTCCAGCTATTCGGTTACCTTGATTGATTGAAAACCGTCTTTTATTTTTATTTATTTCATTTCGTTTGGTTTGTCAATCGCTTACAGGATAATAGGCATAAGTATATACGTAGTTATGAATACATGAAATGGGTACATATAAGAAAAATAAAAGGAAACAATAGAACAGAGACGATAGGCACGATTGGTGCGCTTATGCACGCCCCTTACAAACCTCTTAGGAAAGGGATGAGTGAGGTCAATAGTAGACAGTCTAAGGTTAAAGTTTTTGGGGTTTGGGGAAGAAACCACAGAGTCAGGTAGAGTATTCCAGACATTGACCACTCTGTGGCTGAAGTCGTATTTCCTTGCAATCAAGTTTGGTGCGATTAATCTTGAGTTTGTATCTATTGTGTGCTCTTGTGTTGTCTTGCTTCTGTTTTGCTGTTTTGTCCCGCAGCCTTCTGCAGCTCCGGCTAGCTCCCGACTTAGCAGATTTGGGCAGAGGAAATACCCCACCTTAAAGTAGCCTCCGTTCGGTCTCTCAGCACAAGAAGTCCCCAAAGACGTCAACGGGGTGCCGTTTCTCAAATTGAGAATCCATCTGGGTGGGGGCCTCCTCCTCCTCCTCCCCCAGGGAGACCGTGGCCGACGTCGATTACCAAATGCTCTTCCTCGTTTACCCAACGCTTTGGCTGAGACGGTCGAGTGTCAGGCGGGACTGGAGAAGTCAAGCCGCAGCAAGGCAGCTGGAGCTGCCTCAACCCCAAAAGCTCGGGCATCCCCGCCGTTTCCCTCCTCGGCTTTGCTAAAAGTCCAGCTGCTCCGACTACGACAAGACTTTTTCCCGTGTCACCTTTTCACATGACAGTTTGTGGCCTTAGAGGGATGGGGGGGGGCATTGTTTTTTTAATGCACATAAACCCGTCCTTGGGGTTTATTGCTCCTCTGGCACATTTAACAGAATTGGTGGGGATTTTCTTTTCCTGTCGGCCTTCCCTCGCTCCTGACCTTCCGGGAGGGAAAATGTAGCTGATCCAAATAAACAGAGAAATTGTATAATGAATAGGAGGGAAAGAAAAAGAAAAAACAACAACTGTGACTTGTAATCTTAACTTTTCATTGGAAGTGGATTTTCTTTAGTGTGTATGTAGTTTGCGTCTTGGGCTCCTTGTAAAACCAAACCGTAGAGCTGAGCAGAAGCTCCTTGTATAGCATTTTGCAATGTTCTCCCCTTCTGATGATGATTCCTCCTGAAAGTGCAATATGGCTCCTTTTCTGAAACCCGGGTCCCTCCGATAACTCCAATAACAGCTCCAAAAGGGCTTAGCATTTTACTGTTTAAAACTTGTGGAAGTTTTCCTTCTTCCATCTCAGACTTTTTCCCCCCCCGTTTCCCGCTGTCCGAGCTCCGTTCTTTTTATTCCCCCTTTTCTTCCTAATTAAATTAGCAAGCCTCTCTAACAAGAGAGCTGAAATAGGCCTCGGATAGAGTTGCAAGAACTCTTCAAAGCTGTCATAGGTTGTGAGCCCGAACAGCAACAAGGGGGAACTGATGGTTGGTGCAGGAAAGGCCAGTCCAGAAGACCAATGCTTGGTCAAGAAATTTTTAATGTTGATGCTCGACTCCGTGGCTTAATTCTACATTATCTGGGTTCTGGAGAGTCTTAAAACACATTTCCAAGGATTGTGGGCAAAGAGTTGTGGGGGGGGGGAAAGGCAGAACTCGTCTCAGCCACTTGCTGGCCTCTCTTCCAGCTGTCTTGAATTTGTTCAAGGTGTTTTTTGTCCCTTTTAGACCTCTGCCTCTCTTGAATTTCTCTGTGTCGGTGACCACCGAGCATCAGGTTTCCTCTACCCAGAAGAGCCACCCTCTGTTCTAAATGTTACAAATGACACTGTACATTCTTAAAATAAAATATTTTGCGCATCTGGAGCACTTTTCACACGTAACTCGGCCTACGGTTTATTGGGGTCCCCAGCTTTACACAGAAGCAGCTGTTCCAAAGAGCCTGCAAGTTTCTGGGACCGCAAACCCATCAACCTTCCTGTTCTGACCCAGGCTTCGTCAATCGTAATTAATCACAACCTTGTTTTAAAAGCAAAACCCTATTTTATTGCAACGCTGGAAATTGTTTTCATTCCCAGCCGAATCTTACAACAGTCCCCCAAGATAAGCACCCACCTTTCACTTCTGTGGAATGCTGCCAAAAACAGAAGTATCAAATTAACTCTAAAAGAAACCAACCAAAGTACAAGAAAAAAACCAAAGTACACAGTACTTCAAAGATGATTCCGAACCCGTCAAATTACTTTGCTTCCTGCAAAAGTTTCGTAATCTTGGCCTGACTTTTATCCCTTAAGGGATGGGTAATTACTCCTGAGTTGCCCCATTTGTTTCAGCTGGTCTCGCCTTCTAGCAGCTCTGCACACACACGCACTGGGAACAGGCTCCCGCTGTTCCTCTGCCTTGCTGCTGCCAGACTCCGAAGGCTCCGGAGTCAGCACCCCACTCCCAGATGGTCCTGTCCCCATCTCTGCATCGGACACAGGACCGTCATCTAAGTCCTCTCCAGACTCCCGGACTGGTCCCTGTTCTTCTCCGCTGGCCGATTCTGCTGCTGGAGAACCACAATACCATCCCTCAGGTTTCTTAGGGGATTTCAGTGGCCTGCGCCCGTTGGGGGGGATCAAGGCTGAATAGATGGTCCCAAAACAGGAGGGCGAATCTGTATACAACATTAGGTTCCGTCAAGTCATTGTCAGCTCAGAGGGACCCCCTAGATATTCTTCGAGAGAATCTGGCCCCCAGTTGGTCCTTCAGCCTTCCAGCCAGTCCCCTTTGCACCTGGTTGCCCTCTTTCCTTCCACCTCTCCCAGCTTCTGCAGAGCTGGGTTTTCATAATGTGGTTTTCCAAGTAGATTTTGAGTCTGGTCTTTGCCTTAAGAGAGACTGCTGGGTTGAGGGGTTGGATCTATCCGTTTTGGCCCGTCTTCTCCAACCCCAGAGCTCAAAAGCCTCAGTGTTTCTAAACAGTTATCTGAATAGAATCGAACGAACGAGCCGGAAGGGACCTTGGAGGTCTTCTAGTCCAGCCCCTAAATAGAATAGGTCCTCCTGCTTGGGCAGAGGGGTGGACTAGAAGACCTCCAAGGTTCCTTCCGGCTCGTTCGTTCTATTCTGAGTGCTCTTCCTCTCCTGCTTCCTTGCAAATTACAGCGAAGCTGCAGTCACGGTGTGTCAAAGCAGCAGGCAGTCGTAAGCAAAGCGCTGCGTGTGGTGAGGAGGATGAAGAAACGCCCTCAGCACTGGAACTCGGTTCATTTAGTGACGGTTCAAAGTTAGAACGGCTCTGAAAAAAAGTGGCTTATGACGACTTTTCAGAGTTGCGACCTTTGTAGCATCCCCATGGGATCAAAATTCAGGCGCTTTGGCAAGCTGGTTCATACTTATGACCGTTGCTGTGTCCCCGGGGTCGCCCGGTCCCCTTTTGGGACCTGACAATGTCAAAAGGGGAAGCCAGATTCACTTAGCGACCGGGTGACTTAACTTTTATCAACCGCAACGAGTCCCTTAAACCCAGAGGTCTCCAAACTTGGCCACTTTTAAGACTTGTGGACTTCAACTCCCAGAATTCCTCAGCCAGC